>JAFBJQ010001114.1:350472-452202 GCA_016785345.1 Trinectes maculatus
GTGTGTGTGTGTGTGTATATATATATATATATATATACAAATTCCAAGAGGTGGAAAATAAATTATGTTAAAAAATGAAACATTATAACCTAAATGATGGTAGGATTTATTGTTGCATTATACTGCAATAGTTTCAGCTGTAATTAATTACCTGAAAAGTGGATTAGATACTGATGTGTGACAAGTAAAAAATTAAAATGGCATGTAAACAGGATGAAAAACCACACATTAAAATGTGCATTTATTTGCACAGGTCTGTTAACAGTTTTATCCAGTCAGTATCCGTGATTCCTCTGGACACATTACTCTTACATTGTCTTATTAATAAATGTTATTAATTCTAAATTTCTGGCATTTTTTTCTCCCTGGTATTTATACTAGGTGTATGAACTATTATTACTGTATGCAGAATTTGTATATTCTCTGACTGTTTTTTAAATTTCAGGTGATGAGCAGAGAGAGCCTAGCTGCTATGCACGCAAAACAGGCTGAAATGGAGCAGAACAACCAGAATCCCTGGACCTTTAAGCAGATAGTGCAGGGCAACATGCTGGGTATCAGGAAGGTGCTCAGTCCCTTCGACCTGCACAACCATGGACGATTCACGGGCAAATTTCACTTCCCAGAGAGGGTGTGACAGACCTGAGGGACAGAAGCTAATGTATTGTCATTCTGTCACAACATCCTAACCACACGGTTGAAGGAAACGTCTGTAATTCAGTCACGTGGAAATTGTTTGATCATGTTTGTGTTTTTTCTGTTTTGCAAATATAGTAAATCTGACATTTTGTTAACAGTATATTGCACTTAATATTTCAAGAAGGGCAGCACTGTAAGAAAAAATGTTCAATAAAAAAACACATTTCTCAATAATGGCTTGAATTTACAAGAAAGGCAAAGTTTTTTGTGCCCTGCGTTTGTTCTTACAGGCACCATGTCGTCAGGAGAGTTTTCCCATCACGTTGAAGGAAGATTGTGTTTAACGCTATGCCGTGAAAATAATATATTTCAGTTTAGCTCAATGATAGCCCTGCTATGTTATATCTAGGACTGATTTCAATTCAGGATGACGGGAAAACCTGCCTGACGAGGACAAATGGGGGCAAAATTCTACCATGATGTCACGCATGCGCGTTGTGTAGTAAACTGTTCGAAAAATAATAGCGCGAAGAAGTAGCTCGAGTCGACAGTGAACGACTATTGTTAAATATTCACATACAGTGAACATTTGTACAAAATTTGTGACGTAATATAACATACTTTAGTACTCGTTTTGTTCAAAGACAGCCCACAAAGCTTGTTGCTAGTGTTAGCTTCCTTTTACGGTAACTTAGCTAGGCGTGCCATTGTTTACATTAGCGTCGTCATTAGCTAGCAGATATGAAACCTGTAAGAGCTTCGAACCGGGCAGCAACAAAAGCACCTAATTTGAAAAACAAGAAAACAGTGGATAAGAAGACGAAACAAGCTGCAGAGTTTAGTGATGGAGAAAGTGGCAAGAGCATGCACCCAAAACCAGCACAGAAGAGAAAAGGTAAGAGATTTATTGATTTAAAATATTAGCACGTGTAGGAGTAATATATACTTAACACACAGTAAATGTGTTCCACAAATCAAACAAATGCACTGATGTTTTCGTTTTGTTGTTTCTTGTTCTTTGTGTGTGGAATAGCTGTAGGCGCATCTTCAGCATCCAAAAAAGTCAAAGGACAGGAAAACTTGAAGGTGATCTCAAAGTCCACTATCTATGCTCTGGAAAACATAATGGACCTATCAATACTGTGAGTTTCATTACTTAACTTTATACATCATGAGGCCATTGCTGATTCTCTGAGAGTGAAGTTTTTCTGAATTTATTTACCGACTTAATAAGAACCCTTGCTCCCTGGTGTGAACAGTGCTACTCTTGCTTTGAGGCGGACAGAGAAGAAGGAGAACCAGGAACATCTGAACATGATGAAAAAAAGGTGAGCCAGAAGGCAGAAATCAAAATGAAAAGAAATAGCATGCCCTGTGGATCTAACTGTATGTTTACAAGTTCCCCAGAAGCATTGGACTACCTTTAAGCATTATTAGACAACTAATTCAATTCAATAGTTACTTAATGTAAAGTTAATGTATTATCTAGACAGCTTCTGTTGCAGCTAGCTAGTAATATTTTACTACACTATTAATTGTCAAAAGTCTGTTCTGATTAATGGCGTAGTTTTGCCGGGGACTTTTATCAGATGAAAATATGAATTTTTAACGTTATTTCTTAGTAGTGAACAGAGGAAAAAGGTTGATTGTCATGGATTTTGACTTGCAGTTTGCTTGATTTTTCTCCTAATGTATTTTACAAACTGTTTTAGGTTTCTTGCTCAGTGTGCACAGCTTAAAGTGCCAGTCCAAAAACAAAAACTTTTGGAGTGTACATCTCATCGCCAGCAGGAGGAGGTTAAGAAGTCAGTGGCTGGAAAAAAGACTCTGCAGACACTGGAGGTGAGCAACACTGCAGTCTGTGGAGTGAGGTCCAGCTAGACTGTAGATGTATCAGTGTGATATTTAGTTTGTACGCTGCACCAGCTGCCACTGAAACAATCATATGATTACATGATTACCTTGTGATAGCAAATGATTTAGCATCTGTTATCATTTTTAAGCAATACAAACATGTTTGTTTAATAAACAATGTTTATTATGACTATTAGTTGAACAACATTAATTATATTGCAAAAATAAGTAATAATATAGTTTAAAGGGTAGAATAGAATATAATTGTGTCGTTTTAGTTTCTGACACATCATAGTGGGCATTTTCGCCTTGTTTTTACATTTTATGCAGCAAACGATGCAGCCCGCAAAGATGGGTATCTGTTGTGTCTGTGTTTTACATTTTGTTATGTTGTCTGAGTTTCCAGGAAGACTTAAGGGCAGTGGTCCAGGCGCTGGAGAATGCAGAGGAGCAAACCGACTCTTTACAGCAAACATGCAGACTGCTGAGAGACCAAGTGGAGGAAGAGGAGGAGAAAGCTAAGGAGGTGCAAAATAGTCTTACAAGCTTGCAGAAGCAAAAACACATAACAAAAAGGCATTTGTGGCGTTTTATGTGTGCTGTTTTGTTGTGTGTGACTCCTTTGTACTTTGTAAAAAATGTTTTTAGCCATCATAACAGGAAGCAGAGGAAGTTCACAAGTTTCTTAATTTATCTCAGCAGCTAAATGAAGAGATAAAAGTATAAAACTCTGTTTAAACAAAACCTCTCTTCCGTTGTTTGCAAAGAAATTACAGATAACCGAACATGCGATTCTCAAACTTCCTCAGCATCGTCCACAAAAAGACACAACAACATTAGAGGTTAGTGTCATTCATTCTGTCACAAAACTATTAATATGTTTGACTTGTTTTCTCATGGCATTTGCATTGGTCACATGTTTGTTAATAAGATGTGAAAATGTCTGAGGTTGGCGCTTCCTTCCGAGTCTAACCATGCTCTCTATGGCGCAATGTTTTTGTAACGTGGAAAAAGGGAAGAGTCATTTCTAAGACACAGGCAGGATCTAACATGAGTTTTCTCAAGTCTGGTTCGATCTTATCATTTATATGTCATTTATTTATTGATTATAAAATTGGCTTAATACATACAAAGACACACAGTGGTGCTAAATATTGTTTTGTTTTCCTCAGACTCAGATGAGAAAGATTATACCAGACAGTGAATCTGAGGCTACTGCCCGAAGACTGGGAGAGATTCTGCAGAAATCAGAGGCCATCCAGAATGCCCAGGTTCTGCTTCTACATGCACACAAATATGTTGATGAGCTGTTTAACCCTGGCTTCACCCCGATCAATGGTTCAACTTGTGAATGACTGGATTGGAAACTAGCATTGAACAAAGGAATAATTACAAGTAAAATTAGTGTGCACACATTGTTTTGAGTGTTTGTATATAGGGAGGCTTTACGTGGACTTAATGATAATCACCTCTACCTTTTGTGGTTGTGGAACCTGTGCAATAACCAGATTGTTTTTAAGCAGTATCCCTCCAGAGGGTTAATAAAGTACTTCTAAACTCATGCATGAGTAAAGAAATCCCTGAAACAGTTTAAGCACACGCTCATAATGTTATGTTATTTTGTAGGAACCTACATGGCAATTGTTACTCTGGGGTCCTGGGCTCTGAGACAGAAATATGTAGCCTTGGCCTTCTCATCTGCCAAGGTGTTTCCTGCCCATGAACTAATACACAAGATGATTCATGACGCAAGAATTTCATGCCAGTTATGACCCTGCCTTTAGCATGTCACAACAGAAACAGCATATTTGGAGCCCACGGACATTTAGTTCTAACCTTGTATTTTACTCTTCTTGGCTGGCAGCAGAGAAATCCAGTTATTCTGCATTCATGTTTTATAGTTTTCACACTCTTGGTCTGCCAGCATCAGTCCAAGCCTCTACTTTTAGGGAGTACGAGCAATTCTGGCAAATAAACCAATCAGAAGTAATATTTGAGACTTCCATTATGCAGATGTTTAGAAAAATCTGGAAACCAGCTGATCGTCTCAGTTAAATCTGTGAATTCTTGAGTGACTTCCTCCGTATGGACTCTGTGGAGTCAATGAAAAGTCGTTCAATGGTGGAGACAAATGAAGCTTTGATAGCACGGCCTAAGCCTCTGGCAGCGAACACATACAGCACAGGGTTGAGAGCACTCTTGATGTACACTAGGTACAGTGATATGTATGTGCCATATTTTGCTCCTTTATATAGCTCACTTAAATTAGGTCGTCCCTCGGCTAATGCTCGCACGAACCGACAAACAAAATAGGGCACCCAGCAAGTGAGGAAGAAGAGCATGGTGGCAAAGAGCACATGGTACATCCTGGTCATTCTGTGAGCAGTTGAAGGGGTGGAGGAGGTAGGTGTTGTAGGAATTGTTTGGTGAATGGTGAGTAAGACAGCCAAGTTACTTCCCAGGAACACCAGCAGAGGCAAGATAAACCCTCCGATTGTCTCTGTAAGAAACAACCCCATGTTAAACTCCCCACTCTCCAGGCAATGGTATGTCCCATTAATTTCCTTCAGGATGGCACTGCTGAAGTAGGGGGCAGATAAGATGGTGGCTACTAGCCATATGACACCACAGGCCAAAGGAACAGCCCAGGACGGCCGTTGCAGTCGAGCCCACATAGGCTTTAGCAGGCACAGGCATCGCTCCAAGGCCACAGCACAGAGGAGGAAGGCAGAGGCGTACAACCCCAGGCCTCTCAGGAACATAATCACATAGCAGAAGCCATGGCCAAACGGCCAGCTGTAGTCATGAGCAATGTAGCCCAACATGAGTGGTGTACGCAGGAGCAGCACCAGATCAGCCAGGGCCAGGTTCACAACGTATATGCGGAAACTGCTCGCGGCTCGTGTCTTCTCCCTGCTGCCTCTGCGCACCAGTTTGCGGTGACTCTGCAATCCAAGAGCCCAAACCACCAGTCCATTCAGAGGCGCGCCCACCTGCAGGAGTCAAAAGAGCCAGGTGGCAATTAGATTCAGGTGCCTGACAGACAAATTCAAAAAATGGTTAGACTTTTGCTGGAATAATATGCTGATTGTCTTCTTGTAAATAAAAACAAATGATGGTGATCTTATGTTCTTGGCCAGACTGAAGGAAATCACTGCATCCGGCCAAGAAATAGTCCCCGCATGTCTCCTCAAAACTATTTGTTTAAAAGCTATGCAGAGCAACAGCTAATATTCTACCCATGTGGAATTTAATGTTACATATAGAAGAAATTGGAAATGTTTTACCATTGCATGGCCATTCATTAGCATTGTGATCGTGGCCCCTAAACCCATCCCAACTATTATATACCATAATGCTGCCATAGCACAGTAATCTTTGAAAATAAAAAGACTGTGAATCAAATCTCTGCTCCTGGGTCCTCTCTACATATCGGCCTGACATATATGCCATAATGCTGCCATAGCACAGTACAGTGTTTATTGCCCAGACTGGCTGTGGAGCCAGAGAGGAATTCTCACCAGAAAGATGAGCAGGGTAACTGTGATCTGGACTCCCTTGACTGCCTCGTCCTGCCAAGAACTGCTGGAGATGTTGAGGCTAGTTGGCAGCTTGTTTGCTGCATGGACAGGAAACTGTGTCCCATTCATGTTAGCTGTTGAGGTGGTATCCAGCTAGAGACGGCAGAAACACAGGAGACTGGTTTCATGTCACAGATTCATTTCATGGCTATCTCTATAATTTGGAATTTAATATAAAATATAAATGAAGAGCAAACTACCTGTAAATAATACCTGTGGATAATGCACAATAATCATGATAGATTTCCAGTGTCAGTTGCTTAAAACCCAGGCTGATTGCACACATTACATGGCAACACTCAACACCACAGACTTCCTTTGAATTGCTTTGCTTTGTTGAAGACTTCCCCTAATCTTAACTGTACAACACACACACACATATACATTCACAGTATGGTCAGGGTCAGCGTTAGCAGTAGTAATTAAGACAAAGGAAACAGTTTTTTCCCTGGAGCCCTCGCTGCTGCAGGGGCCCTGGATAAACGCACACCTAGAATCTGCCTGTTTGTGTCCCACTGAGATGACATCAGCATTCATACGCACTACTGTGTTCATAAAGGAAGTGTCTCCTTACCTCCTTTGCCCTCTGCACAGTTGCTGTGCGAACCGGTGCCAAAGTCACTAACAGCTTTTGTGGTTCTGTAATTAAAACCTCGTAAAAATCACATCTCTAGAACCAATGGAGAGCAAGACGCACTGTAAACAGGATTTGCAGAATCTGTTTTCCGATAATATAAAATGATACTATAATATAAGCATAAGATTTTTGGTTCCTACCTTCTTCATTTCCTTGTGTAGGAGAAACCGAGCAGGAGATAAAGAAAGAAGGTGTGCCTACAGGCTGGTATAAGAGCGTAATGTTGCTCTCTCCTTTGCCCTTACGCAGCCTGTTGTGTGTGTGTGTGTGTGTGTGTGTGTGTGTGTGTGTGTGTGTGTGTGTGTGTGTGATTGCAACACAGTGGTTTCCTATTTACATATCTGCAAACTTGATCATATTTTACCAGCCAATGAAAATCTATTTCCTGTGTCCAAACTGCATTATTAATTGTTTTTCACATTAACCTTAAAGGCATTAGATGGCAAACAGAACAAAGTTATACATTAACAGCTGGAAAGGTTTGCTGCATTTTTGCTAATTATTTACAATTTCAAATCAATAATTGAAGAATATGCTAGATTCCATGATGCAAGTCTTGCATGCATGCCTTTTTTTCTGCTTTGTACTGTAAATCTGTGAAAGGCGGGGTTTTTTGTAGCAAAGGTTGATAAGGTTTTTACACTGCAAGTGCATGAAATCTCACTCCTAAATCGGGATGCACTCATAATGCAATAGTGCAATTGTTCTTTATTTCAAAATGTAGAAGGCAGGAGATGAAACCCCATTATATCAACACACACAAAGCTTAAATCGTTTTTTTAAAATTAAATATGCCCATTATTTCAGTATTTGTCTTTTTTTAGTGTCGTGTTGTGATTTCACACGAGTTATTTAAATAATGGTGGCAATTCTCGAGGTTCACCAATAGATGGCAGTGCTGTTCATTTGGTAAACCAAGGTAATCTGATTAGTCAATTCAAATGTAATGTGTTTTGGGGATACTTTTTGGGATTTTCTTTAAAGGGCCTAAATTTTTGTGACTGTACTAATACATGACTGTATATGAGTAGCTACATAGGATTAATGTGTCAGTCAAAGCAGGGGAGTTTTTTCATGTGACACATTGATGATATTTGATTAGTACTGAACTGTATCATAAGCCATCTGTCTATTGTGCCCTAAAAAGGGATTTTCTTTTCATGAAGTACATTGTTATTATCCCTTTTGCATGAAGCTAATTCAAACTGCCTGAATTCAAAACAAATGAAGGTTATTATACATTAAAAGACTAAAAATTGATACATCTTTTTATAGAAATGTATTTTATCATTTGTTTACATATTCTTTGTTATATTTGTTAATTTACAAAAGTAAAATTGCAATTCTTATGGCTCATTCATTTTGTGGCTAATGCCACTTTTGATCCATGGATATAACCATTAATCAATTACTTACAAAGTGACGACATACTTTACCGATATGTGAGACACTATTTCAGACACACCATAATTTCACAGAAGCAAACATTGACAGCTTCAGGATGTACCAGGGTTGGTCGTCAATTTATCGATATATATTTGAATGTGGAGCAATTCTATTGTTTTACATGGAACAAGCTGGCCAATCTGAATTAAGGATATATTATAAATGTTCATTTTACTACGGTCTACTGATTTTACCTTGAAATTAGTTGTTGTTTTAATCATCAACAATAATGAAAACCCATCCTTTTTAATTGCACAATGATAAAGGCCATTCAACATTTTCAATAGTTTAAACATTTCTTATGAATACATGTGGGTTCTGATGGACAAACATTTTGCCTGTGAATAGGAGCATTTAGTTGCAGTGTGCAGGTCAGTTAATGCTGCCCTCTAAGTCCCTCTTAGCACCCAGTTTAATAGATGCTATTCTACAGTGGTTGGGGGCTAAGGACTAACTAAGACAAAACATGTAAAAGGAATTGGACGGCTTTACTTATTTGGGGATAATTTCTTTTACACACACATAGAAAATGATAAAATTGAATCAGAAGCGACAGAAATGTTGTCATGACAACTTATCTTCACGAAACCAGCAAAACAAAACCAAATTGCTTAAAAACATATTAGTTGCATCCATGTTAAATGAATGTGTAGTAATGAAGTTTGTTTTTGTGACTGGTGACCATTTTTAATCTCACCTTCATTTAGAACTGATGTTCTTTTGATTTCAAACATTTCCATTAGAGTAATTGACAATCATTTGTGATGCGGAGAACTTTTATTAAAGAGGGGGCTTGTCATTGTTTTTCGTTAAATACAATTTCTCTTCATGCTAATAATGATGACAATGGCACAACCTTTGTTAATTACATGGAAAAATTGCTTTTCAAATGGTTGGCCCCAAACTTCTGCATGTAGCTTTGAATCTATGTTTAAAACTACTTGATTAAAAGGTAAAGGGAGGTACAGACAACAAGTCTTGTCTTAAATTAGCATATTCAAAACAACACAAGAGAGAAAATTCACACTGAAAAAAAGCACAAAGCTTACTTCTGTTTATTTCCTCCTCAGCAGCAGTACAAATTTCCCCAAAGGACACTTTCGCCCCTTTCCATTTCCCAGTATACATTGCTCTTACTCATGGGAAAATCATTACACAGTGATTTGAAAAATGCACAATGTTAAGAGCCCTGACGAAACATAAGTCAATTGGAAAATGATTTCATTGTTGTTATTTTACACCACATGTTACAGAGACAATAGCCTTGAAAAAAGTCTTGAAAACTTCTCTGTAAGGAAGTTACAAAAAGAGTCGACTCCATTTAGTTGTGCCAGCAGTATTTAAATTCTGTAGAGCTGATGAAATCTAAATGTAATGAAACTGTTCATTACATTAATGAAAACACCGATGTTTTCATTAACCAGAACTTTGACATGTGTGTTTGATATTTAAACTGGTTTGTGGAATTGAATCTTAAGTAGCATTGGTCTTTCCACCTCTGAAGCTCACCCACAACTTCCTTTAAACCTGCTAATTTTAGACACAGGGGTTTTGATTGGGGAAACCAAGCATTTATATGTCAGAATGAAAGCAAAGTAATGAAAGAAAGCTGCTTTGTTCTTTCCCTGCTGTGTTTACCCAGATATCACTTGTTTAGTGTTGTTGCTAGCTGTTATTTGGCTGAGGCAGATAATGCTGGTGATGGTAAGACAATAAAAATATGAATACGAGAGACTGGGTCTGTATCGGTATGTCTCTGAAATGTTACTTTGGTGACACATATGTCATACTTGAATGACATGCAGACCGAGGCAGAGTGACGACATAGAGAGCTGGAAATGTTACCAGATCATATCAGCTGTGTGTCTGTCGGGCCCCGTGCATTTCCCACATATGACAGGAAAACAGCGACGCACGGCCCTGGTGCTTGCCCACGTGGAAACAATGAAGCAGTTTCTGCTTTTGACTTGATGTAAATATACCGCACAATAATTTTTACAAACTTTCACACCGGTTTTCATTTCTGGTTTCCTTGGTATTGGCCCTGAAAAGAATCGAAAGTTGGTGAGGTGATGAGTGAAGGTGATGGCAGTGATAAGAATTTTGATGAAATTCAATGTCTGGTCCCTTTAGGGGAGATTAACATCTGCTTTCCCCTTCATAACTTACTGTGACGTCAGTTTCTCTTTAAGACAGCAGATATACTGTACAGTTCACTTAGCATTGAGGAAACTCTAATAGCGACTTCCTGCTTCAGTCTGTCATGCATGAGAGGATGGGAGAGGATAGAGCCAGTAAACCAGGCAGAAGAAGCAAGGATCACATTAGAACCTTCCTCAGATGGCATATTACAAATTGTGAATTTCCAGTATGTGAAGGGGGGTTCCCTACCACTTATTTGCTTTTTCCCCCACCTCCTCACGTACTTTCAGTCTTTTCCCTTAAAGTACATTTTTGATCTGTCTTTTCTGTTTTTTTTTCTTCTTCTATTGCATTCCTGAGAATGACAAGTCCAGCAGTGAGATGCACGAACAGGGCTTGCATGACGTCTGAGTGTGCAGCCGAGTCCCGCAGTGCCGTAGAGGGGTGGGGGAGGGGGGTACTGAGAGAGGACGGGGAGGCACCTTGTCTTCTCAGAAACGGATCAGGATGACTTGGTTGCCGGGTTACCACAAGCAAACACTGCTGGCAGTAAGATTCTGGGTCAGTCTACAGGCGACATCTGAGAGCGTTCATGAGGATAGTCTGCAGGATCGCAGTCATTTAGTGGAAAAGGGTCTTTTTCAAAATCCCCTATGAGGACACGCCCATAACTGACAATCATAAATCCAATTCATTTCACGACCCCGCACAGTCATAATGTTCAGCGATGGCACAGGTGGCTTGATAAGAACAAGAAATGGATGGTTGTCAAGTAAAGGTGTAAATATGAAAACAGTATGAGAGCAGTCTCAGAATCTGTCAGACTTCAGTATAAATGATTATGTAACGTTATTATAACGTTTATTAAAATGTTGACAAATGGCTTGTTTATCCAATTTTGAAATCTCAGTATGGCCATGAAATTGGCACTGATCTGCCGAGATTTTCTTCATTACATTAGTAAATGGCCAAATACCTGCCAAAACTAACGACATTCCTGTATCACATACCTACTACAGTATTATTCATCTGCCTCAAAGAGCTGCTTTCATGGATAGCTAACTGAAGTCTACATGAACCTGACAATGCAGATTAAATATTAGTCTAAAATAAATCTATTCATATTCTGTGATGTTTTTCCATAGAGCAATGCATATAAGGAATGGCAAAACGATGATTATATAAAGCATTAAATCTCTGGGGAAGTTTCTGTTTGTATTATGTAATTTCCTATCAGTTTATGGTGGTTAGGTACACGCTGGTTTCTTGTGTACTACGAATGGCTGAACGAGTACAGCAGTAGATAGTATTTAGGGAGTGATATATAATGAATTTGGGACAAAGTGTCTGTCGTCTGGAAAACGAGGAATCACCAACTCCAAGTCTTCTTTATTTATTCATTTAGAAAATGTGAGTAACTTCACAACTGTTTTTCCTCATGTGGTATCCAGTAAAACAAAGTTGATATCACTATCATATTAATTTAAATGCTTCTATGATGCCTCTGTGGCTCATCCCTTTAACATAAATGATCTACAGCTTTATTAAATCTCTCTTTATTCAATCACATCCACAATCCCCCCAAATGTCTAATAAAACTATTTTATCGCAATTTAATATGTTTCATCTTCAGTGTGTTACGTATAAAAGATTGAGCACTGAATTTAAATTCAAATGAGTTCCTCACACTGCCATCACCTATGTCTGTGTCTGTCATCACAGCCAGCATAACTGTAAATTACCTGTTTAAATCCAAGAAATGAACACACTGTGTCTCCTGTAGGCGGCATTTACATAGAAGAAAAAAAAAAGAGGCATCTTCAAATTAGTAGCATAGTTTTCTTTCACTTTTTAATCATCATTCAGTTAGGAGGGGATTTTACATGACTCACGCGAGTGTATAAAAGACACGTAAACCCACATTTCGGTTTACTGTTGACTGGGAGACAGAGAGAGAGAGACAACTACGGAGGGTGGAGAGATGACAGAAGAGAGAGAGAGAGAGAGAGAGAAGCACCGGTTGTTGAAAGAGGAAGTGCTGTCAACGTGGCGACAGGTTTGTACCCACCTAACTAGCACTGTTTCATTCAGACTTCCTGACACATCAGCTTCGATTAGCTTCTAGACTCTAAACCAGCACCTGGTGCATCCTGTTTTAAAAGCTCGTAACAAGTTTTGATAGATAGTGTAAGATAGATAAGCTTGGATGAAAACTGAAATCGTAAAAGCGAAGGTTGTTTTGTTAATAATTGTTAATAATAATAATTTAATAATAATGTAATTCATAATTTGCGGAATAACTGTGCAAAGTAAGAATTTCAGTTCTGATCAACGTTACAGTTTGATTTTTGCCATTTGTTACTATAATCTAAAACACCAGTAACACAAATGAGCACTGATTGCCTCACCTAGCAGAGTATTTGTGAATGAAACTCTGAAATGTGTGCTCTATCAAAACCAAGCCAGTAATGAGTGTGTCTGTCTCCCTCTGCAGGTTATCAAGTGTTATTCACCTCCTGAAGGTCTGACGGACGTCAATGAGGTAAGCATGGAAGCGGTGAAAACTGCCGCCAAGTCCTGTCCCAGGTTGAGGTTAATGCTAATCGTGATAGGGGTTGTTTCTATACCAGACACCTAACATGTTAGCATTAGCTTCACTTTGGGTGAAATCACGAAAAAAAAAGAAAAGAAACAGCCTGCAACCTGAAGAACGCTGCTGCCACAGATAAAAAGCGCTGGGAGGAGGATTCGTGATGCAGATGACAGATAGTGAAACTGAATGGGACGAACTGACTGCTAAACTGTTCTCCCACAAAGCTGTCAAGATGCTGCAGTCATGGAACGCCGAGGAGAGCAACTTTAAATCATTGAGCAACTTTTTTGGGGGTTCTTTTATTTGGGAGGAGTCTCAGGCGCGTGCAGGCTAAGTTGACTTCTTCCTGACTTCGTCATGTTTTCACTGAGTAGATGTAATGGAATGGTCTCAGCAACTGGGCAGCACAGGCCCACAAACCCGAGAAGAGGTCTGATCATCCAAAATAAACAGAGAGCCAGCTTTGTGGACATAGGCCCTGTATTTATGCCAGTTGAGGTGCAAAACGACCGATTCGGTGAAGGAATGTTTGGAAACTGGCTTTAGCATCTCTCTAAAATCAATGTGATTCCAAATTCTGAGCACTCCTGGGTTTTAAGAACATAATTCAGAATGAACCAAATTTGTGTAATCGGGATATTTTTTGTCAAACGTTTTCAGGTTGGGTGGACAAGATAAAATAATACTGGTGGAATAATGCAACCATTAAATGTGCCCCTGGTACAGCTGTTGTAGTTTGGTAGCTTCTGCCCATACAAGCTGTGATATGGTTTTCAGTGGGATGTAGGTCAGGTCTTGTTGTCTTGTCGCAGGTCACTCTGTCCTGCTGGGTTTGTGGCTTTTGCTAAGAGCCGTAAGACCTTTGCCTCAAAGCTGCAGCAGAGTTCGGATTTATATTCAGTGCTAAAATGTCTTGTTTATCTTCTGATTCCATCAGACCGTTTAGTAAACTCAGTGACTTTGGTACCTGTGGCAGCAAAGGGGCCCCACAGCCTGAGATAACCTCCCTCTGCCATGTTCTCCTGTCCTGTTGGTTCCCTTTGTAGCCTGGAAACTGGCTAATGTCTCATACTGCTCCTATTTGGACTATCTACACAGACCAATAGCTGAAGCCTGAACTCATCATCTTGTGTGGTGTTTATTAACAGTGGAAACTGGGATTTTAAGATTTTTGGCTTTTGTCTGTACTGAAAATAATATATCATTTTGTAAATAAATTCATAAATTCATTTGTTATATGTGTATACATTTGTACAGTGAATAACTATAACAATAGCTGAATTATAATCCTCCTGTCATGTCTGACTTTGGTTTGTTTGACCTTGTATGTTGTTGTACGACAGTTGAACACGTGACAAGAAAATAAAGTCAACCCTGAACATCTGAGGTTTGTGTATCCGAAGTTTGTTTTAGCTGAACCCCCCAAAAAAAAAAAATCTGACTCTGATCATTTCGTGTTTACATGAGGAAACATCTCCGCGCCTGCTCCCTCTGTGTAGTCCATGTCAAAATAACTTGACTTTTACATGAATTATAAATATGAGAAGATGTTGGGAGTCTGTTTGCGACAGTGAGGCAGACGTTTCGGTGCAGTTCAGCTGTCATATGTGCTGCGTTACTCCTGTGACAGAGAAGCCATGCGTTTAATCTTTTAAACCACTTTGTCATTAGTTCAGATTCCCTGAACATAAGGGGATTACAGCTTTGGATCTTTAGATGCAGGAATATACAGGATTTTAGAGGAAATCCCCACTCATCCAATGATTTTAAATGTATTGATCCGTAATCATAACAATAAAACGCCGAGCTCGGGACCGAGGAGGAGGATTAATCACACTCAGCATCTGACTGGGTTTTCATGCATGTTTTTGATGGTCATCACTTGGTCGTGATCTCATTTAGAGAATATGGGTTCATTTCAGGTGATGTCTCCATGTCAGTCACACTTTCGCACAATCAATGTTTCCTAACAACGGGGGAGACCACAAAACGCTTTACTAATCGAATCCGTACTTTCCTGTCCTCAACATCCTGTGTGGTTACTTTATTAAAAAGTCTCTGCCCTAAAGATCTTGTGTGCTCTGATTTTGACCTGATTAAACTGTCATAACATCTCATAGGTGTGTCTTATAAAGTCAGCTCACACCCAACGTAACCAGACGATGGATCACAAATATCTAAAGGTCATGGAGGCCACGCCCTGTAGCTACTGAATATTTAAAAAAGTTCTTAATTAAAAAAGTATTGTTTTCCAAGAAGAGAAAAAAAATCCCCATATGCCATGTGATGTAAATTATTTCAATTTTAGTTTGTATACCCCACAAACTAAACATAAAATTCCCTCCTGTGTCTATGTTTAGCTCCTCTACCAATGAATTAGCTATTATAAATCTGTTCAACCAAAGTACAGTCGGGTGTTGCACGAGATGAGTTCTGACTGTTTCAGATTTTTTTTCCCAAAACAAACAAACTAAAAAAACAAACCCAAGTCTCATTCTTTTCATCGTATTGGAGAAATATATGGAATATGGAGAGGGGGGCGTGCCAACCAGCTCTGGTCTGCGTTTACGCGTGAGCCTGATATGGGCGGACCGGTCAGCTGATCCCTAACTACTCCACACAATCTCGCTCCTCAATACATGGGTTTCGTCACACGAACCACTCTCTAGCCAATTCCGCACCATGTGGAAGGCTTCATCCAGCTGCTGGAGGACGGCTCGCAGCTTGGTGGGACCTCGCTCGCGGATGCGTCGTGTGCGCGCGCCTGCTGGAGCCGCTGGAGACATGCACAGGCAACAACACGTTGACGCCTGTTTCCACTCCACTCTCTTATGATACCGAGCCGTCGTCCACCTGCCCGGGATGGGGACAAGCACATGGAGCTGCGGTGCCGTCATCCTGCTGGCCATCATCTGCCGGTGCCGTGGAGCCACTCTGGAGTCAATCCACTGGAGCAGTGCCAACGCAAAGTAGGTGCATGGATGCGTCCGTGTCACGCTGTGTGAATGCGACTCGTGCGTAATTGACCTTTCAAAATGATTATTATCGATTCCACTCCACACAATTAGTCAATGACACTGTAATAACGTGTTAATTGTTTATAAGGCAAAAAGGTGGGGTTTATGCTCTTTGTGTTAAAACTGTAGTTTATCAATTGTTTCGTCTATAGGCTGATTGAAAATGGTAAAAACGCTTACAGAGTCCATGGTGTTTATTTTTTATTTTTTTTGGTTTAGTTTGCTTGATCCACAGGGCAAACGTGTATTAATTTTTACTATCACACAAGACACAAGGGGCAATCAGCAAAACATCAAGGCAAGAAGCTAAAACCTGAGAAAATCTCCTTTGGAAAAAAAAAAGACAATCACTCACTTATCAAATTAATTTCCTCTTGATTGACTCCGCTGACTGAATCCTCACTTCAGCCATAAAATTGAATATTGCTGTGTCTGAGCCTCTGAGGTTAACAGTCTGAAAACACCTGTTTTAAGCTTGTGATGGCCATAGTTTCCACTATGCTCTTATTCCTAATCCGAAATAAACGCCACATTGCTCAGAAAAACTCACGTGCTACTATTGATTTGACTCCTTCTGATATTTGGTTTATTTGATTAATATTGACGTTTCAGTGTTATTTACCAGGTCACTGTAATCTACTCACATACAGGTTCGCTCCAGGCCAGGGTCTGGTCCTGTACCCTCAGATAGGGGACAAGATGGACATTGTGTGTCCTCGGCCAGACGCTTCCTCTTGGGCAAAAGAGGAGTTCTACAGAGTGTACCTGGTCTCGCGGAGCCAAATGGAGAGCTGCAGCGTTGACAAGACGGACACGCCACTGCTGAACTGTGATAAGCCTGACAGGGACGTCAAGTTCACGTTCAAGTTTCAGGAGTTCAGCCCCAACCTGTGGGGTTTGGAGTTCCTCAAGGGGAGGGACTATTATATCACCTGTGAGTTAGTCTGTACATGATACACCTGTGTGTGTGTGTGTGTGTGTGTGTATCAGTGCAGATCGACGTGTGCAACGTTTTAAAACCAGGACAACAGAGACACAAGTTGCTGGAGTGGTTGCCACCGGCGGAGTGGCGCTCAAGTCAGTGCCAGCAACTGTTTCTTTTTTTTTTTTTCATCCTGGGAGAAGAGGCAGCCATCATCATCATCATCATCATCATCATCATCATCATCATCATCATCGTCGTCCGTCTCTCTCTCTCTCACTTTGTCACTTTGCATGAGAATCAAAAACTGTGGCCTCGTTATTGGACCGCTGTCGGTTAAACCAGCATCTTAGTGCCAAGTGATGCATGAGAGTAGTGAGCAAGTCTGACAATGCAGCCGCAGCCATCGCGCCACACTCTGACAGCAAAATTTGCTCTGGCAGGCCAGTGTGATTTCAAGGGCTTACATGCCCCAAATCACACAAGGCTTTTACAGCATCAGGCAGATTTGATGGGAGCTTTCATGGCAACGCGGCTTGTAGCCGCTGAGATGGTTGTTATCTGACCTAAATGCTGCTAACAAGCCTGTGTGTGTGTGTGTGTGTGTGTGTGTGTGTGTGGGAGCAACAGGGGGTGAACCAGAGTTCTTGGTGTGTGTGTGTTTGTCTATGTTAGTCATTACTATGTTTGTTATTCTTTAAAAAGATTAGTTACTGTGGGTTTTGTTTAATTATTTATTTGGTCCACCACCTGAGTTGGTTCTATATTTATATGAGAGTTGATTCACTGAGACATTTACCTATCATTGGCACCCCTTTATGCACAGCTAATTACAACAGATGCACTCTAATACAGTAGTACGCATGTTGACGATGTGAAATGCAAAGAAAGAACTTCAACAAAAACTGAACGCTCGCCTCCCTCTCTGTGCTGTGCTGTGTGTCAGCCACCTCTACAGGGTCTCACCGCGGTCTGGAGAACACTAATGGAGGGGTGTGCAGAACCAAATCCATGAGGCTGGTGCTGAGAGTTGGCCAAAGTAAGTACTTAATGTGTGTGTACATGTGCCAGCAGGTTTATAAACCTGGACATGAGCATGACCAAGGGACAACTCCAAAGGGACAACAGCAACAGTTGTTTGGTTCAAGTTGTTATATATGT
The DNA here is from genome assembly GCA_016785345.1 of Trinectes maculatus. NCBI lineage: Eukaryota > Metazoa > Chordata > Actinopteri > Pleuronectiformes > Achiridae > Trinectes > Trinectes maculatus. The sequence goes on from JAFBJQ010001114.1 coordinate 368,465, forward strand.
GATGCAATTGTATCACCTTCTCTGTGGAATAACTAAGTGGTCAGATAATCTCGATCATATATTCATTCTCTTGAAGGGAGCTTACCGGCATGAATGATCACAAATCCCTAATTCAAACCGCTGGTGGCTTAGGGCCGTCAGTATTATCCTGCATGCCATCATCATTGGGATTGCTTGTTGCATTCTATAATCTTTTTTTCTGTATTAACATCAGCCTTTAGTCATTTTATAAATCATTTTGTGCTCTTATCACATACATTAAAATGAAATAAAGCAGAATCCTAACATATCCATATGTCCTTGATGATAAATCAATCATACTCGCACAGACATGCAGGGTATGTTGAGGATTTTTTTTTGGCTGAAACTATCAACACAATATCAAAGCTGTGTTTTTTTTAAATTGGGTTACAGATAAATATAAAAAGATATGTATGCGGTTAGCATTACAACATGTAATATAGTTTGGTCTCCTTATAGCCTGCTAATGCGTGAACAGAGAAATCGACAGATGCTGCATTTCTGTGTATGCTTTTGAAACTTGAAAGCTAGATAACTTTAAAGCTATGGATTCCGCAAAAAAAAAAAAAAACACAAAAATGTGGAGTCTTTTTTCATACATTATTCAGGAGTTCAGCTTAGAGATGAAATTAAAAAAAACTGCATTTTGTGCATTTCTCTACTCATCGTAACTGGAAATATAGGGTTGTTTTTCTGCTGTGTGTACAAACACTACTTGTGTAAACAAACCTTTAATACCAGCAAAAAAACATTCCTATCTGGGATTTAGTTGTAATCTCTTGTTAATGTCTGCATACAGTGTATTAAAGGTCCTGCCAGTCCATTTGGGAGTTACAGCAGTTTTCAGGCTTGTAGATGTTTGGAAATACAGATAGTGCCCATTGAACTGAAAATGTAAATACATTTACAAAAAGCATAGATAGATAGATAGATAGATAGATAGATAGATAGATAGATAGATAGATAGATAGATAGATAGATAGATAGATAGATAGATAGATAGATAGATAGAATATTTACACAGAAATGATGACAATGCCATGAAATGTGAATGTGAGGTATTGGGAATGTTGTAGTTTTGTTTATCTCGACTGTCCTGCTTTACATTCCAGACTCCTCTGATCCGCCCTCAACACTGCAGGAGTCTCCCACCAGATTTCCACCCATGCGACCAAAAGCCAAGGCCAAGGACACCTCTGCCAAAGATCGTGATGCAAAAAGTAAAACTGGTACGAACAAGAAATCAAAAATATTACCAGCAGAATATATACAGGTGTATCTTTGGAATTTTAACTCCTATGATTTAATGAACTATTTACACTATTACATTATTATTAGATTTCTCAACGTCGTAACTACATATTAAAATAAAAGTAAACATTCAGTAAAAAGTAAATATACTGTATAACATACATTTCTTAAAGGCACAAAAATGTCCTTTGAAAAAATAAGGACTCTGCAGTATTCAGTAATGCAAACAGCAATAAATATTGCATTAGTTGGGAACTATTTTCAGCCATGAATTTGGTGCTTGAATGTGTAGGAGGCCAAATGTGCAGGGATCAACTCAAAATAACAAGTGTAGTTCCCAGGTTTCTTCTAATGAAGGAACATGTGAAACGGTCTTTAGTCTTCCTGTTGTTGTACTTGTTGACTTAAAGAACCAGTTACTTGAGGTCAGGAAAAATACATTACATTTGAAGTGTATGTTATGGAAAATGCACGTCAGTGTCAGTGATTTAAAATGTGTTGGTAATTTGAAGGAATAATGAATTAATAATGACAAAACACTAATAATTGAAGGCCTCAAAAGGGGAACTTCCAGACTGTTTTCCTGATACGCTCCGGAGAGTGAAAAATGCTGACCTTCCTGTTATATCTAACTCATCCAATGAAACAGGAATGAAAATGATGTACCAAGGATAAAGAAAAAACTGTCTCGACTGCTTTGGATTTATTACCTCCTCTATTTCTCCTTATGGTCTTCATGACTCATTGGCCCATTCAGTGGCAGAGAGCGGCACCAGGCTGTTTACGAGTGTGACCCTTAAGATTAGAGCAAAGAGGACTTGTATTTCATACTGAGTGAAATTGTTTGTCCGTCTCTTTGGCTCGTTTCCTGATTTGTTCTTTTGTCTCCGTTTTCCTTTATTTTCCACCTTTCCTCCGTTTTTTAAATTTTTTAAATTTTTTTGGTTTTGTTACAGACACAGGCTCAGACACAGGGCAGACGAGCTCCAGTGGCGACGGCGACTCTGAGACGCAACTGTTCACGTGGGTTTTCTCTGGCTGTGTGGTCGTTCTCCTGGTCGCCATCATTCTGCTGGCCCTGCTGTGGAGGCGCCATCGGCGTCACTGTGTCCCAGACAGCCAGCAGTCCGCCTCTGTGTCCCTCAGCACTCTGGCCGTGCCGAAGAGGGACAGCATCAGCAGCGACAACAACGGCTCAGACCGCAGCGACGTTGTCTTCCCTCTGCGTCCCCCTGACAGCATGATCTGCCGTCACTATGAACGTGTTAGCGGGGACTATGGGCCTCCTGTGTACATAGTTCAGGAGATCACACCGACATCCACGCCCACCAACATCTACTACAAAGTCTAATGTCACTCTGTTGCTAATATGTTGATAATCATGAATTCCAGTCATTGTGGAGACTTGGGTTACGGGGCCTATACTGTATGAGAGCTGAAAAATGTTGTGTACTTTGTTTTCATGGTGCACAAAATGCTGCCAAGCAACTTTATTTCCTTGCTGAGAAGACAATCGGTGAGAAAATTGATGTCGTAACATATCATTCAGTAGCTATGTTCAGTTTGTGAGACACGTCCTGTAGTGTGCAGCAAAATGACAGTTTTCATTTCCTTTTTATTTTATACAGAAATCAGCTGTTTGGCCCCTGCCACACATCCAGTTGTTCACTTAGTGTGTTGTATTTATTTTATTGACAAAATGGAATTTGTCGTTGCCCTCCAACACACTCAAGTATAGATATTTCTTTCGGAGCTGACGTGTGTAACATTTGTGTTCTGTGAAATGAAAATGATCTGGGGGCTTTTCTTATTAAAAACTATTTCAAGGGATTCTACACTCATTCTTCATTTACACATCAATAATAGTTTTAAAACATGTTTATTATAACCAGGTGACTGGAGCCACCAAATATTACATTTCAAAAGAAATTGAATTATTATTATTATTTTAATTATTTAAAAAAACTCTTTTGAGTCTCGTCCCCTCTGTGCTTTCCAAAACCAAACTGGTAAAAGAAAAGAATATAATAGAATACACTGTAGAACTTATTATGTCGCTGTAGACATGAATGTTGCATGATGACTTGGAGCAACAGTGAGTTACAGCAACACCACTATCTGCATTTTGCTGTTGTTAACCCCATGATGGTGCTTTTCAGCAGTAACAGCCACTGCACTATCATGAAAGAACTTTCACATTTCAGCTGTGCCTGAAGTGGGTTCATTTTCAAACTTAAACCCAGTTTCTGATTGGTTTTTGGAGGTTGACTGCATTAAATTAGCCACCACCCAGGAGAGCATATCTCTCCATTACACTTCTAATGGTGCTTCTGGGACTGGGACTGTCATTCTGCACTTAACAGTAATCTTGCACCTAACAGGACACAAGAAAAGACCAGGTCTGTCTTTGTATATTTTCCCCTGAACTTCTCAGTTGCAGTTTCATCTCTGCAGTGATTTGCATATAGAATTCATCAAACTATCTGTGAACGAAAAAAGATATATATATATTTTTTATTAAAAATAAAAACTCTGCCTTTTCCCCGCTCGTCTCTCTTGTGGCACTGTACACAGCATCCATGGGTGAACATGTTTCATGCTCCTTCAGCCACATCCATATCTCTCCATTACACTTCTAATGGTGCTTCTGGGACTGGGACTGTCATTCTGCACTTATCAGTAATCTTGCACCTAACAGGACACAAGAAAAGACCAGGTCTGTCTTTGTATATTTTCCCCTGAACTTCTCAGTTGCAGTTTCATCTCTGCAGTGATTTGCATATAGAATTCATCAAACTATCTGTGAACGAAAAAAGATATATATATATTTTTTATTAAAAATAAAAACTCTGCCTTTTCCCCGCTCGTCTCTCTTGTGGCACTGTACACAGCATCCATGGGTGAACATGTTTCATGCTCCTTCAGCCACATCATGCTGAACAGTTTCAATCTGTCAGCCTCCACGAGCTTCCTCTCCACCAGGGACACTGTTGCCTCTGAAAAGTTGAAACCTGACTGGAGGACGTGTGCTCTGTGCATCAAACAAGGAAACTACTACTAAAATTTACCAGGCTCGTTACGGAAAACAAAAGTAAACATCAGTAGACTTTTTAAAAAAAAAACATGTTTAAATAAAATGGTATCTTTTGACAACGTTTTGCGTAAAACCTTTGAGTGAACTAGATTATATTCTCCACCGTGAACCATTTTTCTTTTTTGGCCTGTACCCAGACACACAAAAAAAAAAAAATCCAAAAAAATTAATAAAGAGCTGCAGATGACAGGCTCAGGTGGCCTCGTTCTTATCCTGGAGCAAAACACGGTTTCCCCTCCGGCAAGAGAAGTCTTTAAAATATCTGAAGGAGAGTTAATAGAAAATGTGCCAAAGATAACTTCATTACTTCTTGCTATAATTGACCCTGTTAATAGAGCTGATGGGTCCTAGCCAAACTAAACCACTCTTACTTTTTACAATTGAGAAAAATGCTACCCTGACTATACAATGAATGATATACTCAAAAGAAGCAGTCGCCATTTAATGCACTGAAAGTCATCATCTGATTACGTTGAACTTTTTCTACATGGTTGTAGTGCCTTGTGAAAAACAATACAATACAACACTAGTTTTCCTCTGACTTTTTAGCATTGTTTGTTGTCTGTGTGCATGTGTGTGTCTTCCCACCCCACCCACCCCCCCCACTTGATGTGATCCTTGCTCTTGTGTGATGTTTTTGTCTTATGTGAAGCTTCACAGCTGAATGGGCTGTGGTCAGGCGAGGTGAGTTCAGTTGACCTTGGGGTCACCGCGAGACAATGGTGGCCGGGCTTGTATGGGGGGAACAAAACCGAGACCCCCAGACTCGTGGCCCCTGTCGTGGGAGTGGCTTGCTTCTGGTAGGCCATTTTAGAAAAAAGGGGCAGATGTGGTGCTGCATCAGAGGGGATGTTTTGGATCCCAGTTACAGACATGAACATACACAGTTGCTACCAGCATATTGTTTTCTGCTTCAACAAGTTTCCTCATTTTACCCAGGAATTAACTTCCCTGTAGTTATAAACTGCAGAAATTGCACAGACTTTTTTTTTTTAAAGATTTCCCTCAATCTGCATTCCAAACTACCACACAATCAGTGTCCGAAAAGGCTTTTGGCAATGATACCTGCTCTGAGCAATCTTTTACTTACCTAAAGAGCATAGGGCTTGAGTGTGGGGGGTGGGGTCTAATAAGGAGAGGTATAAGCTTTTATCTGACCCCATGGGACAATGTGAAGTCTACAGCCTCCCTGTGTCCACCCAGCCCCCCACCTCACTTCCATATGCAGAGGAACTAGCCCCACCAGCGGCTACTGGTGTGGGGGTTGGGGGTCATGACTGAGCACTCCCATGGACCACAGAGAGCCTTGGGGAAGTGGAAGAGAACCGATTTGGCAGTTTTGTAGTTGTTGTTAATTTGGAGGAGTCTTAACTGAAGTTAAGATAAAAAAACATTGCGTCAGTAGAAGATGGTAAAGAAAGAAATCTTTTGCTGCCTCTCTGGCTGCTCAAATACATCAGCAAGTATCACAAAGATTTTTTTTTACAGACGACAAGATGAATATTAAACCTACTGATTATTTTTGCATGAAATTTTCTATGACTCTCTGTTAGTTGCATAAACCTTACTCTTTCTTAGTACAACCGGAACTGCAGAGATGGGGAAGTTGTGGTTACCGATTCTCTTCTTACAGTTGAAAACCCATAATATCATTATGGTACAGTATCAGTTTGCTAGTTCCCTCTGCTGGCCAGCCACTAGACTGTATTATGCGCATGTGTTAGTGACAATTCACAGGGTTCAATGCATTCCAGCATGTGATGAAAGGTAAAAGCTTTGTATAGCATTTCATTAGACCTTTTACCACATTGGCTTAAATTAGTGGGGGTTGAGGGGAAAATGAATAATCTCTTATCAATATTATTAAACTTTACAAATGTGAGGAGTTTTTCCAAATGCTTCTTTTTTCATAATTTCATTTGACCAATTTTATGTCTTTATTATGTGAAGAAAAACATCACAGAAGAGATCATTTTAATCTTGTTTTTCAAACGGCAGTGGAGACCCATACCAGTAGCTTTCAGTCTGAGAAGAATTAAGTACACAAAACCTTTAGGAACAAATATAGAAATTGAAAACAAAAACAAACAAAAGAACCAACAACTTTGGTTTATCTTAACTCTTCAGTCCTTGAACGATTATTTATATTGAACCAAATCTCTCCATCAGTGGTGACTGTGTAGTATTTCCAACAACAAATAGTACAAAAGGTTAATTATTTTTAGTCTGTTGGATATTATGTCAAATTGTAAAATGTTTTATTTTGGTATTGACTAACTATTTTCCATCAAAGTGCAAATCATCATAAACTTGCTTTAAAACACTAATATCTGTAGGTTGGAGGCTTTTATTCAAAATAATTCACAAAACTTTCAATGTGCACAAATCTTTGCAATATGTATATAAATGCAACAAAGTAATTGTTTTCACAGGCCAACAAATATCTGAAGTCTGTATTGGATGCTTGCATTTATCAGTATTTTCCATCTGACTCTTAAAAATTCTTTAATTTCACAAATTCAAACGAATTGGCAGCAGTTTTAATAGGGGTGAGGAGCGTGGGCCCTACATCTTGTCTGAGGGCCACAAATGTCTTGTAATACTTGACTTCCCCTGTGTTGTGGTTAGTTGGCTTATGCCTTTCCTCCTTCAGTCTCCACAACATTCATTTTATTTCAAATCTGAGACAAAAACAAAACCAGGGCGTGAGCTTATTTATTGTGAGCATGAAGTGTTACCGATAGGTTTGATTATTACAGAGAGGAACCCCAAAGGCAGGCGTGACAAGATTTAATCACTACTCTTCACATTACCCAAACAAGATACAGTACCACTAGTTTTATATCATTTGTATTATTAGTGTATTTCTCCTTGAACTATTGAGGTATATAAACAGCAAAAATATTACTTGGTTCACTTATTTCTTTGGTTTGTGAAGAAACTTTTATTTTAGTTACAAATGTTTCCCCCCAGATGCTGGAGCTTATTTTAAGTAACATAGGTAGAACATAAAAATATATGGAAGTTTTGGTTTAGATGTTGTTCAGCCCCAAACCTTAGATACTCGCTTCTCACACCTCAATAAATTAAATAAAATGAAAAAGTAATATAAAATTAATGTTTTTGAATAATCAGCTGTACATTGTAAACATAAAGGTTAGTTTTGAATAATGTTGTTTTAACAGTTAAGACTTCATAGAAATAATCTTTCTTTTGACTTTTTTACTTCTACTGTTCAAAACCTAAAGGCACAGAATTTATGAATTAAATTAACTTACTGATTGCATTCATTTATTTATTGCTGTTTTCTCTACGTGTATTTGATTCTATTATACTTTATATATTACACAGACTCCAAATTCATATATATGAGTACAAGTGATCACTCAAAAAAAAAAAAAAATCGTTTTATTCTGGAATGAGAATATATTGTCTCAGACCCACAAAACAAATGTTTACGTATAAGCTACAGGTTATTGTGTTTTAGAGATTTGTGTTGTGGAGCAACAGGTTTATTAGTCGTCGTAGTTGAACGAGCATAAAAAAACCCCAATGCAGAGTCATTTTATTATATTCATAATTTTTTAAAACTAAAATGTAAAACTGAATTTTGCTTGATCATGATTGTTTTTTTTTTTTTTTTACTGTGATACAAAACTTCCATGTCCATCAAAGCGCGTGCCTGACCTGGCTGCTCTCTGGTATGCACACACATATTTATATCTATACAGTATATAGAGATATTTATATTGGAGGCGAGCAGCAGTGGTCGCCGTGTCTGTGTCCTTCCTCGGGAGAGGCTGGTCGGAGCAGTGTGTCGGAAGTACCGTAGTTTATGTATGCTAATGTGGAGAGTTGGGGGTTGTAGCTAGATATTTACGTTCAGTGGGAGCCGCCCTTCATTCACCCACATGGTTACCAACTGGTCGCCTTCGCGCCACTTTCCCAACCCCGCTACCGTATTAAAGCGGCGTCTCTGGGCTGTAAACTCACACACGGTCGCCTCGGATGTCACTCCGTGTGTCGTTTTCGTCCGCCGGCAGAAAAGTTTTCGGGACAGTTAGGTCTCGATTCGTCTCTTTTTGTCGGCGAGAGACTGCACGGCAGCCCGAGCAAGTGAGCGAAGATGGTGGATTTCGGCTGGTGAGTGTCTGTCGAGCGCATGTTTATCGGCAAGGAAGTCTGCTCCCCGGTTGTTTTCTCGCCTCTCTTTTGGTGAATTAAATCCGCAATTGAGTGTTTTCGGTTTTTATTGACGCCTCCCGTTATCACACTGGAGCGGGAATATCGGAGTAGTGGGGCATAAATGAGATGTTGGCGATGAAAACAGTGTAACGTGAGGCGCATGGCAGCCCCCTCGGCTCCACCATAGAGGGAATGAGGGAGATTTGAAAAGCGTGTCCGGAGCTTTCCTCGCTGCGCCCGGGCGACTGCTGGAGAAAAATCCACCCTCTCTGAAAACAACCGCAGTTTTAATAAACACACAATTGTTGTTGTTTTTAAAAAGGTGACTTTGTAAATGCGGTTAATTCGCTGCTCAGACTCGAGTGCAGTGGTGTGTGAGTTAAAGTGCCCCCCAGAACAAAGCAGCAGCACATGGGGCAGTTTTAGGCCGCGCGTTTTAGCACAGCTAGCTTAGCCTAGCCGCATAAACTTAACTCTCTAGTTTCCGGGCCAAACAAAAAAACATAATAATATACAGGCGGGTAGCCTGGCGAGATAAAGATGAGAGTAGGTATATGTGGCCAATCAGACGGGATCGGTGCACTATTGGTGAATTTTTCAACGTGTGTCAGTTTGTTGTTGGCTAGTGGCTAATCAGTGTCGTCAAACTCGACTCCGATCGCATTCACAAGAGAAGCGGATACGCCAGCCGTTTCACTGATAACACTGGCAGCTCACGTGCTACATCCTTAGATAGTTATTGTAAGCTGGAGTAACGTTAGCACGGTTTGCCATATTTTCGCCAGGCTAACACCAGCTCAGCTAGCGCAGCGCACGGCTGCAGTGTGCTGCTAGCTTCTGCTCCTGCATGGACGGCTGCCTTGTTTTCTAAGACGCTCCGAAACCCCAGGTCACGTGGTTCCCTATGAAATAGACAACACGCAGGTAGAATTGAAGGTGTGCAGCAACAATTTTGCGTTCATCTTACACGGTATAAAGTCATTTATGCTAAGGTTGGCGCACTTCGAGGCGCCATGTTAAAGACGGTGGGGGAGGGGTGAACAACACGGTGCCCCGCGCAGGCGCTACAGTGGTGCAGGGACGCGGGCCGCAGGCTGCGCTGCTCATTCATGTTTTCACTGACCTCGTGCTGCTGCGATAAATCATAACATCTCGCGCTGCAGACGGTGCGTTTGATTAGCCATTATCCAGTGCACACTTTTGACCCTGACGAACGCACTTCAATAACCATAAAGAGATTACATTAGTGTGTGTGTGTGTGCGCGCTTCTTGTACCTGCCCATGGAACTTGTTGCAATACCAAAAGAACGGCCACTATATTATTTGTAATCCGCCATCCCATTTGTCCCTATTTCCAGATTCACCATGACGAGCAGGGCCCACTCCATGGAGCCGTGTGACCATCTTCTCCTGCTGTGCTGGAGGCCATTGACGCTGTAATCAGTCTGTGTATTGTCAAAGTGCTTACAGTGCAGGTAGTACTATGCAATACCTACTGCAGTGGAGGCACTTACAGCAATACCCTGACACTGATGTGCAGATTCTTTGATGTCATTTGAAGTACTGTCTTTGTGCTAAGGTGCATCTAGTGCAGATAGTGAAATAGACTAGCACCTACTGCCCTAAGTGCTCCTTCTGGCATAAGGGGCTGTGAAATGCGCCACCAGAACATTTGAAATTTCTAATTTGGCTCAAATATCTCGCAGTTCTCTGCTAGTTTTGCATAGTTGCACTACAAGAATAGATGAGTTGTGCAAATCTATGCAAAACTGATGGTGGCCTGCTTGCTCTCCACCTGTTTAGATGTTTGGTTTTTGGGGGGTGTCGCATCAAACGCTTTCCGATTCATGTTCTCAATACACCTTGTACAGTCTTGTACCAAAACAATGAGTTTTGAAAGTTCTCATTGTCTGATCTTGGTTTCAGCAGTACTAAAGTGCTTATAGTGCAGGTAGTGTCTTTTCTCATATCTACTGCAATGTAAGCACTTGAAGTACTTCTAACTACTTGCATCTTTTTTTCTGAAGCTCAAATGTTAGTGGTCATCCAAAATTCATGTGTTAATCGTCACTTGGTCAGTTTTGCTGGTTTGCATTCAGCTTTAACTGTTGTTTGCTGTGCAAATCCATGCAAAACTGACCAGGCTGATGAAACGTGCTCTCTGCTTTTCATCAAGATAGCTGTCCCTTTTTTTAACTGCATGGTGGGTGCTTGGATGTGTGTGATTTGAATATGTGGAGATGACCCTTCCTGTTCAGGTGGGGATTAGTAGCAATGCTGTGTACCTGAAGGTATTGCACTTGTCCCGGCCTGTGTAGGAATGAGGAGATGGAGCTGACCTAACCTGAATATTGATAAGGAAACTGTTTTGCATAGTTATGTGGTCTGTAATTATTTGTTCTGTTAAATGTTTTCAACTGACTGACTGTAATGTTGTTGGTAAAAACATTAAAATTCTCATCCCCTCTACTGGCTTTATTATGAAAATCACAATTAATCCTACAGTTTGTAAGAAACTGGAGGACACATCAACGGGACTGAATAGATAGACAAGCAAGTTAACAAGCAATGTGACCACTTAAATACATATACAAATACCATACAAGGCACAGTTATGGCTGTACTTTGGTCCTTGTTTGTATTTAGAAAGCAGTATTTAAGGGCCACACATGAGATACTCTGAAGTCTCCAAAATATAACAGATTTTGTAGGTTTCCTGCTGACTGCATGTGAAATGGTCTGTAGTGTTTCACAGTTTTTATATTCCCATCTTTCCTGACCCATTTAATAAAACAAATTGTTACCTGTTTTGACTCATAGGTTATGGCTGTTAAAGCAAATTATTTAATTTGTTTCTGTAAAACAGTTACTCAGGTATGACACAATTTGCAAAAAGTTTGAAAGTATTTTGGGGAACTTACCCTGCCTTGCACAGACAGTTCTATCGGGCAAACAATAATATTATTTAGTTGCTCATGCCTTTATGTACGGATTGTAGTGATTTTAATATCTACTTTAAATGTTTTTGAAACCTATAATTTCCCACCTCCTTGGGGTCCAAAAAACATCTCAAAGTGTGGACTTTTTTTTTTTACATTTTAAAATTAATTTTTAGAAAAAAAGGGAGTTGCCAGCATACCAGTCTGTCACATGGCATATCTTTAGAAAGCCAAGGGTGCCCTCTTTAGATTATAGCAGGATTTCACTGATGTAAGATTTTAAGATTTAAGAGTTTTATTTGTCACGCACACACTTATGCATGGTACAGTGTGCAATGAAACGTGGTGCTGTGCACCTGCATCCATGAAATATGTACATTATATATATATATATATATATATAATATTATTATATAACATAAAATAGATGCAATAAAATAGAATAGGCGGACATAGTTGACTACGCATCAGTGATTATTAACCATATAAACAGGTTACTTGGCGCCGACCCCTAGATGGCGCTGTCTGCCCGGCGTTGAGATGCACGCGCAGCGGCGGAGTGCAGGTAACGTTACGGTACCGCCTCCGCTGTCGGTCCAACCAACTCGGGACAACATGCCGCTTCCAGGGAAGTCGCGCTGCGGCAACTTTGTGTGTGTGTGGACGTGAAGGATCATCCGCTGGGAGACGCGGTCGAATCTGAAGACTGAAGCCCGAAACCTGAAGCGTGATGCGGACGCGGCTCACCTGAGACCCGGACTCCAGGTTTAGAAGGAAACCTCAACTTCCAAACAAGGATTTTAAACTGGGACCACATTTGTAGAAATGGGCGCATCGTGGATGAGCTGCCTCTTCCTCCTGGCGTGCTGCGGCGGATCAGGGTCCGGAAGCCCCGACACATGCGACCAAGTGCGCAAAGTTTTCCAACAGAGGCAAATTGGACCAAATCAGTTATTGCCTACCAGTCCCAGAGCAGGTATGTTGGAGCTGAGAGTTTCCTGCTGGAGTACTCACAGTTAAATGTTTTTATTATTTTACAGCACTAACCCCAACATATACAATGAAAGAAATAAAGGATTAAGTTATTCATAATAATAATAATAATAGTCCAACCTTCTGAGAAGCTCATTAACTGCTCTGAAACTTCAAACCTGCCATTTTCTTAAGTACTCTATGTAGTAAAACACTTCTTTTCAAACAGTCTTTAGAGGCGCGTGTGCAGTTGTGGTAATAATACAGAATGGAGAAAAGAAGAACTTTCTGTGTGACCTTTAAATCAAGATGTTCAGATGTTTCCTAAATTACTACAAGAATAATAGAACTCACCGAAGGCCATTCTGTGGCTCAAGGCTGATGAGCTAACCTTTGGACAATTGATTTATGTTCAGGAATATTGAACTATTTCAGGTAGTCTGACTGTCAGCTGATTCCCAGCACCCAATGGAAAAAAGCTGAACATGTTTGCAGATAGATTTCCCCGTTGTTTGTGCAACTGCACAGTCAATATAAATAATACTGAGTACATCATTTGTTGATGAATCCGCCGTATGACCAGAAATGCTTGAGTTAACAAAAATATGTTATCTTTAATTCTTTGGGAAGTAGGAAATACTGTTGAGATTGATGCTGCCTGAAGCAGATATGTGGCTCTCTGGGATAATCGGGAATTCTTTTTTGTGCTAAGTTGCATCAAATAGACTTCACAGCTATATAGCATGTAGTTCCACGTGCTGATTCAGATGAAGTGATGGGGCAGGAATGGTAGGTACTTCATTTGTACTGAAACGGAGTTGGCCAATGGCTGCTGCACGATGTGCTCTTCTAGGAAAACTAAATCTTAATGGTGTTGATTACCGTCCTGCCACAAAGTGCTCCCTATAAACTACACCACTCCTTTCCTCTTCGGCTGTAAGGAAACCCATTGAAATGTCAGAAAAACCCTAAAACGCCTCGGAAACCGCTAAATAACCCTTACAATGCCATCATGACTCCGACCCCTCTAATGAGCCTGTCAGGATTTACACCTCTGTGCTTTTCCTTAGCATCGCTGCAAACTGAAAGGGAAATTCCCTCTGATAAATTGGGTTCCGTACATGCCTCCTGCAGTTAAAGCATCGATAAGCCTCGGATCCAGCAGCTACCCGCCCTGTAAAAACACTTGCTACTATTTCAAGCTGCTCCTCCTCCTCCTCTGACCTTTCCTGCAGCAGCTGAAAAACCTCTCCAACTCCAAATTCAACTGGACTCAGTAAAGATGAAAATCGCTCCCTTGATGGGTGCAGATAAATGTGCTGAAATACACCAGATAGAGTAATGTTAAGTGGTAGGGTTGACGGTGGAGCTTGATTTTGAGAAATCATCCATAATTGAGTGCGACCCTGTGAAAAATAGCCTCCAGAAATTGCAGGAATTCAAGAGAGAGAGAGAGAGAGAGAGAGTTGTTTATATATTTGATGCTGCCTTCCTAAATAAAAGTAAGTTTTGGTCGAGGTCAAAACACAACAAGTCAGAAGTCTGTCGTCCCAGCCAAAGGAAAGCTGCTGCCTGTGGTGCTGTTGGAAGTGGAAATAGTTTTGGGAAGTGTTTAGGTTGGAAAAGCAAGGCCTGGGGTGCTTTCATGTTGTCTTATCTGGAAGAGTTTGAATTCCTTCACGTGTGCCATCGCCTGCCCCCCCCCACACTTGAACCTTGTAGGGAGCTGATAGCGTCTCTGGCAACAGCTCTGCACGCTGTGCCTAGGCATGTCAGAGTGGCGTTTGCAGAGTTTTAGGTAGCTTTTAAGATGTTTTGATTGGCCCGTATATGAGCTGATTGCTTACTTTTGTTCATGGGTGGAAAGTCTGAGACATCAGTTGGTGAGGCGATAACATTTTGACTCACATCTTCCCTTGGGATCTCTATGTTTTGGTTTTCTTTCCAAAGTAAAGCGTTTAAAAAAACAAACAAACTTGTGCACTGCGAGAAAAACATGTGATGTTTTGCTTTTTAACTTTAGATACCAGCATTTTTTTTTTTGATTCACATTTTTTGGAAGAGTGTTTTGAGGATTCTGGAAATTCAGAACAGTGTTAAATTACGTTCGCACATTGTTAGTTAGTTCAAATAGGAAATTTTTTTTTTTTTCTGAAACTGAAATGTCATGCTAATACATGAGAGGCGCAAAATGACGCTGTCAAAAATGTCGGAAATTACTGTAAGGTTAGGAACACTGCAACTTCTTGCCTCTTAGTCTTGTCTCATTTGAATCCAAACTTGTGTCCATAATATTAGGTTCAGACCTTCAGGTGTGCACGTCCAAGAATCTGACCTGTTGCACCAAGAAGATGGAAGAGAAGTACCAGCTGGCGGCCCGCAGAGACATCCAGAACCTGGTCCAGATGTCCAGCACCAGCCTCAAGTTCCTGATCTCACGCAATGTGGCTGCTTTTCAAGGTAGGAGCTACCGGCTTTGTGATAAGGCCTCGCAGTTGTAAGGGTTAAACTACATAAATGTGAGCTGAGATGAGAGCTCGAACGTTTATGTGGATAATTGTATGTGTGAATATGTTTGTTTGGACTGCTGAGTGCACGCTGAGGAGTTAGGGTTTGTGTGGGTGCTATAAAAACAGTAGATGAGTGTGCGTGCGTGTGTGTTAGTGTATATATGTGTGTACAGGCAGTCAGGCTCCACTAAAGAGCGAACAGAGTAGGGTCTGTCCTTGCAGATATAGCACTACAGTCTGATCATGAGACAGGTTGGCTGTTCTGGCAGGAGACTCAGGAGGCCATCTGTAGGGGTAAATGTCTATCAGGGAAGTGTACTGGAGCCTTTAATAGCCTCCCTTCCTCCGCAAGGTGCCCTGCCATGCTGTACCGCGGTAATAAAATTAAACTTCAGAGTACTGGTACAGAACAGTATCAGCCATCGCCCATCTTTGCATTTGTTTCCTGTGTCATTTTCCCCTTAATGATTTCCATTTCTCTATCATTCCACTCAGCAGTGACTGACAGCTGACTGGCAGGCAGCAACTGCCCAGCGTGGGTTGTTTCACCCACTCGAGCCAAAAGCTCTCATGTGATGGCGGTAACGGGTGGGCGACAAACACAGAGCGCGTGACTTGAATGTACAGTCCCAGACGTGTCATTACGCCATTTTCACCTTAACGACGTCTCTTAGTTTAGAGACGTGCTGTTATCCTCCTCCTGAATCGGAATGATTTATAGGAGAGTCTTGCGTAATCACAGTGTTTTGGTTGCGGTGTGCAGGGGCAGCGCCCTCTTTTTTGTTATCAGAAGTTACATACGTGTGCACCCAGGTTTTGAAGTTGAACAGCATATATGGCCTGTAGTTATGAAGGATGGCAGAGTCAAGTTAAAACCACAGATCTAAAATGCTGTCAGTTTAAGTCTTCCACATGGCTAGACAACTGTAGAGGTTCTGTGTTTGGGGGCTGGTTGTAATTATTATTGTTGTTGTTGTTGTTTGGTGAAATATGATAATTGAAACATAAGCATAAATAACAGCAGTCTCTCAATACTTGCCAACTGTCAACCTCGAGCTCATTTTCTGTGATGGTGAATAGGTCACAAACTTCTAATTTAGCTTTTCTTAAAAATGGTTATATAAGTATTTTTTTTTAAACAGACTTCCATTAGACACCATTAAAAATGCCACTGGTGAACTAAAATGCAGTACAGTGAAAATGAAGGGTAACGTAATGAAAGGAGTAACCTGGTGTGGCTCACTGATGTTTTGAGTCTTTGACCACAGTGGTATCTCTATGGCTCACACGTGTCGTAGCATCGAAAATAGTTGTTAGTAGGATCAGCTTTTTGTTCATTTTTCTTTGGCGTCTTGAAAATATGATGACATGACAATCATTCCTTAAAAGTGACCTTCGCTGAACAGCGGCCTCTGCAGCCACTAGTGGTAATTACATGACGCTAGTGTGTTCAATTCTTGAGTCTGGGTGGTCAAGGAAAGTAGAAGCAGTGTGCCCCTTAAGCGAACAGCTCATGTACATAGAAAGCAGAATCAAAAGACATTTTTTGTTATGATGTCTATGCTGACATTATCTTTGTTATGGTTTGTTACACTTGCAAGTCATTGTACCTGCTCGTTGGTGATCGGGAATGACATTTCAATGTACCGTCATCACTCACACTCCTTTACGCATTCTGAAAGTGCGTTTTCCTTTCTGCTCCGTAAAGTTTTCACAACAGTCTACAGACTGTACTGTATTTTGTTGACACGGGGCATCAGTCAATTTAGACTGCCGGAGCCGGTAGCTGCTGGAAAATACAAAATCAGCAGCACTCACATGGTTTCATCTGTGGAATGGCAGCCAGTGTGCGCTCCTGCCAAACCAAACAGTTCGCTGTCAACAAGTCTCATCAGTCAGCAAATGCTGGCAGCTGCTCCCAACATCCAGACTTCATCATACAAGTGGCAACCAGAGTTTAGCAATTAAAGTTTCATATTTGAGTCTCAGTGGCAGCACAGTCGTTCTGGATATTCAGTGATCAAACTTTGGCTGCAGCAAACGTTTATTATTTTTGCGATTCATTTGATATCTTTTTGTGATTTATTGATCAGTTGGTCAAAATGACAGGAAATCTTCTTATTCACTGGCTGCGGTGGCTCATGGCTACATAACTGCTGTCCCCGAACAATATAGTCTTTATTGGTGTGCGTAATATCAATAAGGGACCCACTCTCATATGTATAAGTGAATAGTTTGTTATTTATTTATTGTGACTCAATTATGTTTAGGGTGTTTATAGAAAGTGGTAAAAATGAAGAAGTGTGGAGAACTTTATTGATCGTCTTGTAACTGAAATAAGATTTTACATTGACTGTCCGCTCTTGGTGATTTCTATTATTAAGCAATATATTACAATTCTCTCTCTCTGTGTCAGTCTAGAAACTTAGTGAAGCACAGGAGGAAAACTGACAGGAAAGATTAGTCTCTGATGGAGGTTGTGAGTACGCATAAAAACACTTCCCATAGATTTAGTCTGCAGATGATTGGCAGACTGTACCGCGCTGTAATTTGAGAGACAACACAGAACAAGCAGAGTGTATAATGCATTACGACCATGGACAGGAAGAAGGACGAGTTAAATGGGGGCAGGCTGATGTGGTCATTTGTTTTGTGCAAAGCCTTCAGTTAGGCATCTTTATATGATGCAGCTGAAGGGAGATGAGAGTAAAGAAATGAGAGAAATGTAGATGGATGAAGAGAGGAATAAAACAAACCCATTAAAAAAAGGATTTTTTTCCCCTTGGACTTGATGCTTATGTTTTTGTATAAGGGGGCACAATTAAAAAAAGAAACTTCAAGGGCGTTCTCTATGTAAAACAAGCTCTTAATTCTTTCAGTGCCATGTTCAACGCGCGTAAGTGAAAACAAGCACTCGAGCTGTTGGTTATGAGCCAAGCTTCAAAGCGCGGCTCATCCTGCCGTAATGGTTCATTACACTTTTTCTCTCTTTCTGCAGAGAAATGTGCCACAACATTTCAATATCTCCTCCCTGAATGAACCTGACCACTGCCTTTCAAGTCATTTCACAGTCAAATGATAGTTGGGCAACGCGGGTGGGGAGGAAAAGAATGAAGACTGTTTTGGTGGCATACTGCCATCAAGCAGACGGTCTCTGAGCTTTCCAGCAAAGCCTCCCAGGCCTCCTGCTCCTGGTCTGTCAGTAAGTCTCTCAGGACTGCATGTTCTCATTCGCAGGTTGTGAGGTTCCTGCACATTGTCTACACAATGCACAAATATGCAGCCTGCTGAGCACGGCTTTAAGGGAGAGCTTTTTCCATCCCGCGCAGGTTTGTCTGACATCCATGGCAACCAACCTGTGCAATCCCAACGTCCCGTAGGGCAGGAGTCAAATAAAACTCCCACAGAGCCCTCGAAGGAATCAGCTGTTGAAATGCCTGAGAGTATCTGAGGAGAGCCGCTCAAACCATGGTGGAGTGTTCTGAGTTCGGCAGATCAGAGGAAGGACTTCCTCACGGAGAAGCTTATCATCTGAGGAGCTGTTTGAAAAGCTTTGTGATGACTGCACAACCAAGAGATACTCCAGCTTCTGTAAACAGTGTTGTCTCTGTTGTGTGAGTAGGGAAGGATTTTGTTACGAGTGATGGTCCAACCGAAACGGAATTCACCAACATCTCTGAAAACGACCACACACTCCGAGTGTCTGTCAGATATGAAGCTACAGCCGGCAGCTATCATTTTAACATTCCTCTCTGGGTATGGATCCAGCAGATGTGGATAATTTCACAATTTCGGCAGTTATTTTTCAACTTGGAGTGATAGTGTCATATAAGAAAAAAAGTAAAAAAACAAACAAACAGATGAGAGATAATAAAAATGTTTTTCTAATATCTCAAAATTAAGCCTCTAATATTATAAGACCACTTGATGGGAAGGTTGAGACCAGTTGTTATATATTTGATGCTACTGGTTCTTTAATGTCTGTGGCACAATGCTGTTGTGACCTTTAACACTTTGCGGGCTTCTTTCCAGTCAATATATCTTTTTTTGTTTCCATCCGGGGAAGAAAAAAAAAAGTTGTCGTCAACATGCGGCAGAGGAATCCAGAAGATGCAGTCAGCCTGTTTTTTTTTGCCCCTTTGTTTTAATTTGCATTGCTCGTAATTGTGACCTTCTGCTTTGTCTGGTGTTGACGAACGCGAGATCAAACAGTCACAGGAATGAGTGCGTGCGCCGCTGAAGTGGAAAGCCAGCCTGTTGCGTTTAGGATTTTCTGTTTGCACCCATAAATGCTAATTGCGTTTCTGTTTACCAGCTTTTCAAGGATCCACTGCACATCTTGTTCTCTTTGAATTGAAAAAAGCAACACAGTTGAATGGCAGTGGCCCCACAGCTTCACTGAGAGGAGACCACAATCAACTGTCAAATTAGTACAGCACACTCTGTGCCAAGAAGTACGCTACAGATTGCTGCTGATCATACATAGATATATATATATATATATATATATATATATATATATATATATATATATATATATATATATACAGTATGTGTGTGTTTGTGTGTTTGTAGACTTTCTTTTTGTAGAGTTTCTCTCATTTGGTTAACACCCACACCATATAACCACAACATCCTGGGTTCCAATCCCATAAAAGAGTATTTTGTAATTTGACAGGACAAAAGGAGCTAGAAATGATTCATAAGACTGGCAGCAAGTCAAACTAGTGTTGTTTAGTTCCATGTGTGAAGATGAGAGATAAACTTTGTACACCGCGACCCTGAAAAGTCTTATTTTGGTCACCAGCAAATAGCTGAGAGGATGTGGAAGCCAGCAGAGACCGATATGAAATGTTTGCTTTTCATTTTTTTCAGCTTTGTGACGGTGCATTTTCCAACTAATCCAGTTTCTAAATGGTTTGTTTAGTTTAAGAAGCAGGAGAATCTTATCAACCCATAGAAGAACACTTAATCCATTGGCTTCTGCTAAAAGATTAAAAAGCCCCACAGCTGGAGATAAGTGGACAGAAATTTGTTCAAACCTTTCTCATTAAATCAATTCGGGATTCCCCCCGAATCCTATTTTTGGATTTTAATCCTTTTTTTTTTAATGTGCTTGAATAGATTTGTTGTTTTAACCCCAAAAGCCAAATGAACTCTCTGGACTTGTTGTTTTAATGTCTCAGTGTTGTTATCAGGCTGCTCTTCAAGAGATGTTGAGCAAAAGGTTGCTCCAGAAGCAGTGCTGGAGGAACCACCACATTTACCTAAGTTGCTCTCTTGCAAATCCACATTTGCCCAAGAATTTCAAGCACAAAACAATAATTTCATACCAAGGACAGATACTGTGCTGTGACCAGCCCTGAACAGCACTGCAACAGTGACTACAGTAACACACTGTTCCCTTCCAGTAAAGTTTCTATGTTGGTCACAAATTGGCTGCTGGCCTCAGTCAGGGAAAATATGCAGCTTTTTATAGGACTCTGGGTTTTAGCATCTTTTGTCTTGAAACTGAACATTTCTCATGTTACGCTCCCTTAAGACACAACAGACTGTCTCCCTTAGAAGACACTTTCTGTTTTATTAAATCAAAAATGTTATTGGTTATGAAAAAAATCCTGATAATAGACTATAAAATAAAAAGGTTTACATTATGTCTGGGAAAGAGCAGGTTAAAAAAATACATGTTGCACATAGCTGTTGTCTCTCTCTTTGAAAGGTGTTATCCACAAAATACCATCTCAGGAATTTGGACTTGCTACAGTCATGCCAGTGGCTTGACTGTAGCATTGGTGATGCTCATGTCAGTTGGACACTTGATCCAGACTTCAGATGGAAGTATCGCAATAACTCTAGGATGGATTACCATGGTTTTACTGCAGACATTTGTGGAGCCCAGAGGATGAGTCCTAAACACTTGGGCAATTTCCGGACTTTTTCTCTCGGGCCACCAGCAGGTAAAACTTTTCACTTTCTGTGAGGGTTTGAACATCTTTTGGGTGGACTTACACAACACTTTGTAATGATATGGCTCCTGGATGATAAGTGACTGTTGATTCTGGTACTTCCATAAGGTTGACACTTGTAGTTTCCCTTTTTGAGCAAGGTCACATGATGATATTGAATTGAGATTTGAAGCTGGCTGAAATCTATATGAAACATATTCAATTGTTGCAACTTTCACAAATTGACATCACTGCAGGCATAAGTGGTTTTTATGTCATATATTCTGAGGCAACAGACAAAGCATGGGCTGTAATAATAACTGAAGCTCTTACCCAGTACATTGCCCTTGATATTCTTGGTATCGGTACTCAGTATGGGCAAGAACCCAAACCTAAGTAAGTAAGTCTGGAAAAGGGGTCACCGCTATAGATAACCATGTCCTCTTGCAGGATTAATGTGTGATGAAATCATGCATAAAGTGAATATACTGAGTGGTGGTTGGATTTGTGTTAGGATTTCCTAGGTAGAGTCTCACAACTGGCCCTCAGATCCCTTCTAACCTGCTCCCTGCTCCTTTGTGTGGGACCCTCTTTGTCCAGCGACTCTACAGCCATACCGTCTTTGTTGCCCTCTTACAAGATGATAGTGTGTTTCTGTGTGTGTGTGTGTGTGTGCGCACGTTCACGTGCGTGCCGGCCAACACAGGGGCCTCTCCTGGAGATTCCCACAGCATTTGGGCTTGGCTTTGTGATGTGAGGCTGGACAGTTGATCCAGGGGAGGACAGAGAGTGAAAAAGAATGAGGAGAAGAAGAATGAGCGACCGATGGAGAGAAAGTTGGGCGGTTGCCAGACGCCATTGAGAGTCTTTGCACAGCGTTTGAAGTCAGAGGATAAGGATTTAGGGAAGCGGGATTATTCAGAGTCAATACGGTTCAACAATCCAGGCGTTCGGTCTCCGGCTAAGTAGACCGTTTTCATGCTAGTTTACGAAGCACTCATCTAACCTCGTCATTTTTGGTAACATTTTGTTTATTTTGCTCGTAGAGGTGCATTAAAATATGGATCTCATATCTGTCATTTTAGCATGAAGCTGCTGGTTTAGCCTAGCATTAGGTCCGGAAAGGGGGATAATGCTCAGCTTGGCTCTGTTCAGACAATGCAAATGAATATGGAAGATGTAACAGCTGTCAAGTCAAATGTCTCAGTCGCCTCCTGGTGGTCAGAAACCCACCCCCTTATGGCAGCAAATGGGATGTAGGCCAAATTTCAAATTTGAAATACATACCAAAAATGTCTTTGGGTCCCCAGGGATCAATCACCAAATGACGAGATGGCAATGGGATGTTTTGGCTTTACTTTTGTACAGTGGGAAGAGGAAACGATTCATTGCCCTTATATAGTGATTGTTTTCAAAGATTTCAAGATTTCAAAAATCCACCATTAGCATCTCTAAAGCTTGCTTATACGTGACAATACATTCATCTTGACTCATTGCACACACACACACACACACACACACACACACACACACACACACACACACACACACACACACACACACATATATTTAAGTCTAAATACACTGCACTGTCATCACCACTTGCTGCATAAAGATGAACCCACCCTAAAAATACACACACACTTGTCAGCACTTTACATTGTTTGTCTCCCATGTGCCTGTTTGAAATGGAGATTTATGGCTGCTGGCCGTTGTCTTAGGGCCATTTTCGAGATTAGATGACAAAGCATACTGCTGAAGAAAAACGGCGTTTTAAAGACCGATTTACACGGCTTTACTTTTACTGGGTTAACGTGGTGTTTTAGCCGCGTGGAGTCCGGCAGGGTTGTGTTCCAGTGCGATGTTTGTGTAGGAGAGGCGACTGTGCTGCTAAAAAAAGGTGCAACAGTTTGCAATGAAGGGCAGAGACTGAGCTCACACTCGCAGCTTTCCACACAAACCCCGTTTCTTTGATTTGGTGGTATGTTAAGTGAATGGTTCAGGCCATAATGGGCGCTTTTTCTGGAAGTGGCCCTCACGTTTAACCAGGCGTTCTTCAAATAAGTCAGACGTCTGCTTCAGGGGTCAACCAGACAGTTTCACGCTGTTCTTCTATTGCTTTCGCTCATCTGACTGGCAAAACTGACTTTACAGAACTGAACCTGAGAGGCAACCGAAAGGACGTTTAAATGCAAACTCACTGCAGGTTTAGTGAAAACCTTCGCGTCATGTTTTTTTCCCGGCTCACAGTGCCTCTTGTTGCATGTTTCCTCGGGATGTGATTGTGGTTCTCTGTTTCACTGCAGTTGTCTGGAGAAGAGAAATCACGTCTTCTGTCAGTCTGATGGAAGGAAGTATTTCCTAAGGAAGGAGTCTCCGGGGATTAGTCTGCAGTCGTCTGGGCGTTGAAATCCTAAACATAGCAACACACAGCAACACACCAAGCCCACTGTCTGTTCCCACTCCTACCCCCCCCCCCCCCCCCCCCCCCCCCCCTCATCCTGTCCTTCTCCCCAACCCCCCTCATCCTGTCCTTCTCCCCTGCCTTGCAGATATAATGGCATAATTGTTCTGCTTATCACTGCTGTCCTGGCACGGGTGATGAATGAATGTTGTTTCCATCGCTGAGGGTCCAGTGTCTGATGTCCTGCTCTGACGTCCTGTTGATACGTCTCATTGATATTGAGATTTTATGGGTTTTATTTTGTCCACCTGTGATTTGAATTTTTACTTCACATGCATTTTCATATCTAATATACTCAACGAAAAAGGCGTAATAATCGACATTGTTTTCCAATGATCAGAAACGAAAGAAAAACGTGTTTTTAATATCTTTCGATGAAACCTGTCATATCTTCATTGGTAGAATGTCCTCATCCTGGTTGTTTCTATAGCAGAACAACATAGATCGTACTGAACCTAGTTTCAACGTACACATTTAAATGCTAGGTTACATAGGGCATTCAAAGATCTGAGACTTATCTCCGATTGTATCACATTTACCTCACATTGTAAACCGGTCACTTTGAATGACACTCACAGGTTTATATTTACAGAAGACGATACAACACTATTTCCAACACATACTGTGCACAGGAGAGAAAACGAGAGCTCGTCTCGGCTCCCTTTGTTTCCCCGTCTTCTCTTCCATATGACTTTTCAGTCACGATAAGGCCCGAGTCCCATTTCCTCATTTTGCTGGCCAGTCGACGGGGTCAAATTACACCGCTTACCACTTACGGCCCCTTCAACCCAATGTTCCTTATCGTCTTTTTAGAAATCTAACGTCATTATTCAGTTCAATAGAGTAATCACTGGCTGGTTGTGTGCATTAGTCCCTCCATTGAGGCTTATGACAGCCCCGTTGGCTCCTTCACCGGCACCTAACAGCTCCCTGAGGCCAGGCACAGGAAACCTCCAGCAGCCTCGTACAGAGCCACCTTTGAAAGCCAATGAAAGCTTTACTATGATATTATTATTTTTCACTCTGGCTTTTAAAACTGACGCAGCTCGCTCTCACAATCTCTCTGCTCCTACATGTGTGTGTGTGTGTGTGTGTGTGTGTGTGTGTTTAGAAAATCTTTCACATGTGCTAAAAACCTGACCTTTGTTTTCCTACATGTGCAGCATTAAAGAACGGATATTTGACCTATACACAGCACACACACACACACACACGCACACACACACTTCCGTATGACCCTCTTTGCTGCTTTTCCTGAGCGGCATATTAAAAGCTATGTTCACAGTGTGCTTTGAAGTGTTCAAGAGCTGCAACAGATCCTTAAATATTGACTTTTAAGCCTTCTGGAGGTGGGGGGGCGGGGGGGTGTAGAGGAAGAGAGGGGGGGATGGAGAGGAAGAGAGGAGATATGGAGATGCAGGAGAGGCGGCCTGAGTCTTCTGTTGTAGATCAGCTGGGTGTCGAGAGATTTATGACAGGGGTCCTGAATTAGCTCTGGATAAATCTGTGATGGTAAAGTGGTAATAGACCCTGTAGGTATGATGGCAGGAGGAAGTGCACAGTGATGAAGGCTCAACCTGACTCCAGGCAAAACAGACTAGAATGGCTGATTGTCTTAATCTTTCCTTTCCTTTCCTTTCCTTTCCTTTCCTTTCCTTTCCTTTCCTTTCCTTTCCTTTCCTTTCCTCACACTTCTGTAAAACCACTGAGCACACGACTGTTTTCAGTTTTAAAACAATGGCCCCTTTATTGAAACTAAAGACAGAGAGAGTGTGTGTGTGTGTGTGTGTGTGTGGGGGGGGCTTTTTTAACGTATCACAGGGACCCGTGTCACAAAGGAAGCATTTCGTCCACTCGACACGACAACCGTGTTGGAACGGGACAGTTCACTGCGGCCATTCCTTCTTCATGTGTTTCTGCTTGTCCTCATGTAAACCTGCCTGCACATGTCCCAGCACACACGTGTCCCAGCACACACACAAACACAAACACACACACACACACACACAAACACACACGCACACACACAAACACAAACACACACGCACACACACAAAGAGGCCCAGTTTCACCTGGTGGTTTGTTTGTAGATGGGAGCAGGCAGGTACACTGAGCTCACTCATCCAGACTGAAGCGCGCTTTGTACCTCACCTCAATCTCCAGCGGAATCGGGACGCTGTGCCAAGATGTGCGCGTGCTTGTTTTTGTGTTTTTTGTGTTGCGCTGTCTTGATGCACGTTCTGATTCATTTGCCTTATCTGTGTTTTTCCAAGTCCAGGTTTATTTACTCTCCGAGCAGACGGCTTATGTAGATGCAGCCAGATGTGGCTGTCAGACACGTCCTCAGCCCAAACCTGCGGAGAACCTACCACTGCTCCCTGCTCTTTCTCACAAACATGCATGTGCATAAAAAAATACAATTTGTCATAGCGGAAGAGCTGAAAAAACGTTATTTAAAACCCTTATCAAAACCCTGACAGTCCTGCATTCGGTGGATTTGGTAAATAAGTGCTTTAACGGTTTCCACGTGGACTGCTGCTTCTTTCAGAGATTACAGGCAGGTTCAGTTGTGCATTGTGTGTCAAGCAAACATGGAAGTAGCTCGGTCAGAGACGAATTTGCACACACTTAAGAAAACAGCGTTGTATGTAGAGGCAAAGTGAATGAATTAATTATTGGCATGTAAAGTGGCCATTAAAGACGTTTGTTAGAAACTGCAAATGATCCGTAATTTCTTTTGACTTATTTTCTAATATTGTGGTGTGGTGATGTTCAGGCAGATGCAGGACAGATGTAACGTGGTGCGTTTTAGGGGGAAACAAAGACAGTGTCCGCGTCATACTCTTACTGTTTTGGATTGATTCTCATTAATTAGCATATTTTGTAGTCAGCGCACAGCACATCAGCTAACCATAAACAAATGTGTTGCCAGGGGGGGCGCACAGTTCAACATATACAGAGAAGAATCATGTTATAAATAAACATTAATGTGGGTTTAATGACTTTATTACTGTGCGCTCTGCTCTGTGTAGCAGAGGACAATGATTGGATAGACTGACGCTTTACCTCACACCTTAAAGTTAGTTTAAAGCTTGTCAGTGTCTTTCTTTTCAGGTCAACACAAATATTTGTGTAGGACACAATGTCATCAAACTACATCCTGGACCGACAAAGCGTGGGTTGCTTTTTTTCCCCAAGCCTCTGATATCCCACAATTAAGACATAGTTTTCTGTTGACTCTACACACTGTGCCGTCATGTAACTCATTGACTTTCATTGTGTGTCTCTTGCTTTCGGATGAGCCGAAACCCACAGAGCCACTGACTCATCCTCGTAAGACGGAGAATGGCCTTTTCTGCAGCCTATCAGATGTCGCTGGGCTCCTCTGTTGTGGTCACAGAGGCTGAATCACATTAGGAAAAGACATCTTTGCACTGCTCAGCAGCTCGGCTGAGGTCAGCCGGTGGCATTTGAGCGCTCTAAACCTGAGAGCATGGAAATCTACAAACAAACATATGGGAGCGATCAGTTGATGCGTTACAGTGCACATTTGGAGATGCATCAAATATGTCTTTGCTTATTCTCTCTCTCTCTCTCTCTCTCTCTCTGTGTGTGTTTGTGTGTGGGAGAGATCAGGAGAAAATGTTGGAAATAAATAAATAGTGGAATGTTTTGTTTGCTCCTATGCTTTTTCGTTTATATCCCATTTTGCTGTTTCAGGTTAGGCGAGTTAATTTGCACAGCGCCATTTGTACGCGGGAGCAGTTCAAAGTGCTGTACAAAGGCATGATTATACATAAAAGACATTAAAACTGCATTTATAAGACATTAAAATAAGGCGATGCAAAGTGGCGAGGAGCATAATGAAAAACATTTGAAATAAAAACAAGAGCGAGATTAAAATGGCATTTAAAACATGAAAAATAAAAAAAGGGAAATTTACATTCAAGCAGAACAGGAGGTGTGCACTTTATAGGTAAGCTGCAGTGAAATGGGATTAAGCCCTGATATGCATGGAGTGACCTCATTTGTTGAGGATGTTTGTAAATCAGTTGTGTTGATGTTGAGTCGACACTTTTAAATAAACAGACAAAGCTAACAGTAACAGAGGGCATTGCTAATCAGTCAGTTGTGTCATTGGCTGTGATGTGTTATTGTAAACAGAGGGGAATATGTGCAATCTGTTTTCATTTCACATTTTTAATATTCTTAACAGGCGCTAACAGCTGGAATTTGGAATTGTCGCCCTCTGGTGGCGGGGGAAAAAAAAGTCACCGAGCACTTTCTCATCACATCACTCATCACATCCTCAACTTGCTTAACCTGAACCTATTGGCCCGCTGTTACCGTCTTATAGCTTCCATGCTGATTGAATACTGTATGACATCTTTATAGCAAGATGTCACCACCGCCTCCAAACGCAGGCAGCCACAGAGGGAGGGGGAAAAAGAGACGGAGAGAGATAAGATCATCGAGTGGAATAAAGAATGTCGACTTTAGTGCGCTTGCTACAAGGCCTGACCGTAAGTGTAACTCATCACGCCGTCATCCACCCCCCCGTCACAGTTAAGCAGATCAGCCCACATTAAAGAAAAAGAGAAATGCAGCAATTATGGGAGAAAGGAAGAAAATGGGATCAAATTTAAAAGCCTTTTAGACGTGGAGAAAAGCTCATCCACTGAGGGCTTTGCAATTGCAGTATAATATAAATACATCTGTGTGCGTAGCCCGGCCCTGACGCGTTAATTGTTCATACATCAGAATGTATTTGCGGTGGCAGCAGGCGAGGGAGCAGGTTGACAGCTCCTTAAGGTTGATCGTTTAAATCCTTTCACCTTATTCAGAAATGAATTCATCAGAGCCGTTATTGTTTCCACCTTCAGAATAATCATGAAAACCAACATAACATAAAACCTCCGCAGTCTGCTATCTCATCTCTCTCGTAACCACGGCGTCCACATATATCTTCCTTTATTCCTTTTGTCCCCGTTCATTCTTTTCTCCTTTTCCACGTCCCAGTTGTTGTTCAGGCCTCGTACATCAGCGCTGTTTTGTCTCGATTGTCTCGTGTGTGTGTGTCTGTTTTGTTGCTCTTTGTCGTGTCTGTGTGGGAGAGCAGGAGACCTGCTGGAAAAAAACAGCTTTAAAAGTGACTCAAGCCCACAGCTGGCAGTGTTTTTCACTGCCCTGTTGTTTGTCACTGCTGAAAAAACAAAAGAATAAAAATAATTCCAAACACAGATCACACACACTCTTTCTTTTTTTTTTTTTGCTGTTGACAAATGTTATGTGACATTTAATGCTATTTACACCAGTTCCTGTTTGTGGTTTGATTCAGAGGAAATACATCATATCTAATAGTGTTCATGCTATAGCATTACATATGTTAAGATCACGGACACACACAGACACACACAGACACACTTATAGTCGCCATGTGTCAAGCTGCTATTAAAAGCTGAGAGGAGAGTTTTTTTTTCTTTCTGTCATGATCTTTTCTGCTCTTTATCACTCTGCTACATCACTTCTCTTCTTCTCTCCTCCCACCTTCATCTCCTCGTCTTGGTTCCTGTCCTCGGGCCTGCCCAGGAGCCTGCCCGCTGGTCTAAGCCTCTAGGTGGCACACTCATGATATTATTATCTGTGGCTACAGATTTATCCTGACAGCAAAAAACAAACAAACAAACAAACACATACACACGCACACACACACAACACACACACACACACACACCGGTGAGCTTGTTTACGTTTGCCTCCATGCGCCCGATAACCGACGACATGATTTACATCTGAAGAAACAGAGGATGCAGCTTGTGAGGGATGGCGGGGTGGGGTGGGGGTGGGGGGGTGGGGGGGTGGAGACAAATCTGTTTACTACAGATTTTCTTTATGCGATGTGACATGGGATTCATTAACCCCCACAATCTAATGTGGTAAAGCCCCCTTGAAGCACGTGCTGTAATCCCTGTGGGACTCCTCATAACTCTGCTTCAGTAATCGTTAACTGTGCTCCACAAGCACATATTTCTCTCTCTCGCTCTCTCTCTCTCTGTACAAGATCACGGACACACACAGACACACACAGACACACACAGACACACTTACAGTCGCCATGTGTCAAGCTGCTATTAAAAGCTGAGAGGAGAGTTTTTTTTTCTTTCTGTCATGATATTTTCTGCTCTTTATCACTCTGCTACATCACTTCTCTTCTTCTCTCCTCCCACCTTCATCTCCACGTCTTGGTTCCTGTCCTCGGGCCTGCCCAGGAGCCTGCCTGCTGGTCTAAGCCTCTAGGTGGCATACTCATGATATTATTATCTGTGGCTACAGATTTATCCTGACAGCAAAAAACAAACAAACAAACAAACACATACACACACACACACACAACACACACACACACACACACCGGTGAGCTCGTTTACGTTTGCCTCCATGCGCCCAATAACCGACGACATGATTTACATCTGAAGAAACAGAGGATGCAGCTTGTGAGGGATGGCGGGGTGGGGTGGGGGTGGGGGGGTGGGGGGGTGGAGACAAATCTGTTTACTACAGATTTTCTTTATGCGATGTGACATGGGATTCATTAACCCCCACAATCTAATGTGGTAAAGCCCCCTTGAAGCACGTGCTGTAATCCCTGTGGGACTCCTCATAACTCTGCTTCAGTAATCGTTAACTGTGCTCCACAAGCACATATTTCTCTCTCTCGCTCTCTCTCTCTCTGTATGTCTGCCGTCTGAGAACCATCCTCCTGTCATTTACACAATGACACAAACACACAAAGACACACACACACACTCACAGGCACTTTCTTGAATGCACTTTCACAGCTGTCACTCTTGTTGACTTTTTGTTCTTTACATTCTCTTCCACACTCTCAGGTCTTGGCAGGGCTTTCAGGTTTGTGTAAGAACACGGCAAAACTTGCGATCAGATTCAGTTTCTGCTTGTGACAGAAGCAGAAACTGCTTCTGTCACAAGCAGAAGCTTCTGCCCCCCCCCCGAGACCTCAGACTCTGAACCCCCTATAGGCAGCTCCGGGCCTTGACCCTCACTGTTGCCCCGCACCTCATGTGGAGCACATGATGTGGGAATGGCCAAGGCTCAGGTATTAGCATTGACAAAAAATGGGAAGAAAAAAAATCAGAGACACTGGGATAAAAAAGGCTTGTTGCACCATCGAAAAAAAACATTTTCTATGGCACTGAGGTCTTTCATGCACGTTTGAATAAAAAAAAATTGCTTGTTTGCACCTTATAGTTACATGTGTTTCAGGAAAATCTGTGATATTGGGTGATATTGGATATTGGGTATTTCAGATATTTATGAATATTTCTGAATCATAATCTTCATTTTCTTGCTTCTTGATGTCACGACTGTTGATGACTGTAAATGTGGCTTTTTTTAAATTTTAAGGAGCACACACATAAATATAAGGATAAGGCTGCACTGGATTAATAAACACCTGATTGGATGGATCAGGTGTCACTCAGGCGTCCCACATGGTGAAAATATTTTTTTTTAGTCTTATAAACCAAAGAAAACACAAGTTGTTGACCTCATGACAAGACTGACTCTCCTAGACACACACACACACACACACACACACACACACACACACACGTGTTAATGAAGATGTAAAATGTTCATTTCCCAAATGTGGCACGAGTGTCTCACCGTCTCCATGCTGCAGCTTTATACAACAGACATTTCTAAAATGTCAGTGTTCCTTTTATTGAACCCTGCGTTACATATTGAACAGCCTCTGCTGCTGCCCAGTGGGAACCAGCTTTTATTCCCATTCTCAAGTGTGTCTTTGACATTTCCTCCTCCTCCCCCCAAAGTGGCTGTTGGACACCATAATGTTCCATAGCCACATTCCCAAACTGCTGCTCCCAGAACACACATGCACACAAGCACACATGCAAGCAAAGTGGACAAACACATTCAGTTAGTGACTGAGTGCAAACTGAAGCTAATGCATGGAGTCTGGTATTCCTGCATGCTGTTATAATGGCAGCCGCACATGTGTGTTATATGCAAATGTCTGGGCATTATAATAATTGCGGATTCTCTCAGGAGTTAATTTGCAGAGTTCCTATTATCCATCCTTAGATCTCCATTAACCTCTCTTCTTCCTGATGTCAATCCTCTCCTCTCCTCTCCTCTCCTCTCCTCTCCTCTCCTCTTCTCTCCTCTCCTCTAAAAGATGATAACATGTTGAGCTGGAGTCCCTCTGTAATCCTTTGTCTCCCCGCCTTTGTCTCTCTGTCTCCTGCTGTTCCCACAGAGACCTTTGACATTCTAATGAAGCAGGCGGAGAACCACACTAACGCCGTCCTTCAGGCGATGCACCACAGCATGGCCGACCAGGCTGCGGGGCCCGTGCGGGAACTCTTCACCGACATCAGCCTCTTCCTGCTGGGGTCGGAGCTCAGCGTTGACGAGCTGGTGCAGCGATTCTTCGATGCTCTCTTCCCGCTCGTCTACAATCACCTCATCAACCCGGGTCTCGGCGACTTATCGCCAGGCTATGCCGAGTGCGTGAGGTCTTCACGGCGCGACATGAGACCGTTTGGAGGGGCGCCCGGCGTCCTGGCTGATCAGATTACTCGCTCTGGGGTCTCTGGGAAGCTGCTTCTCCAGGCACTGCACCTTGGCATCGAGGTCATCAATACCACAGACCATGTGCAGCTGAGCCGCGAGTGCAGACGGGCCCTGCTCAAGATGCACTACTGTCCTCATTGCCAGGTGTGGATGCCGGTCTGTGGATTGATTTTATCGATATAAATAATCAATGTCTTCGTCAGAATTACTGATCCCACTGTCGTCTATGTCACAGGGCTTAACGGAGTCCAAACCCTGCATGGGTTACTGCCTCAACGTGATGCGGGGCTGCTTGGCAAGCATGGCGGAGATTGACAGCCACTGGAGGGAGTTCGTTCGATCCCTGGAGGGCCTGTCGGCGAGGATGCACGGCCCTCAGGATTTAGAGCAAGTGCTCCTGGGAGCTCACGCGCTGCTTCGCGATGCTATCGGGCACGCTCAGAAAAACGGTCCCCGCCTCTCGGCGCAGGTCAGATGTGTTTGAGGAGACGCTGGGCTTCTGTGGGTGGTAAACCTGACAGGGCAAATATGAGAGAAAGAGATGAAGGATCATGTCTCTCAGAGCCGGAGTGATTTTTATGTTGTACTCCTATTCAAGTCGTTAGCTCCATGTCAGATAGATATATGGCGTGGAGACTGAAGATAAATTGCTTGAAACTGCACATAACACACACACAACAGAGGAGGCCAACAGTTTTCATTAGGACGTCAGGGTGGGCAGCTCGGAGGCGGTGAGGAACACCAGAACGAGGTGGAGTGTCAACAGCTTCCTCCCTCAGGGTTCAACATTTATCTAAAATAGGAAAACATCATCCATCATCGTCATCATTATTATCCATAAAACCTGATCATAAACTCTTTATCGTCGCTTGTCTCTTTTCATCTTATTTGTTGTCGAACGGAAGTTACAGGATTTGTACCTGAATCGGATCCCCTCATTGAGACACAACAGCTCCATCTAGTGGTTGACCAGTGTGACTGCTGCACATACAGTGCTTTCGGAGAGTAGAGATGATGAGCATGGCTGAAATAATTGGCCTGGTATAAATAAACATGGTAGATCCCCCCCCCCCCCCAGTTAAGAAGAGGCCTGTTTAACAATGCAACAAGCTTTGCAAAATACGTGTGCTGGAAAATTGAACGTTTGTCTGTCTCTCTGGGTAACAGGTGCACAAACTGTGTGGCCCACCAAGCAGGAAGCCCTCGCAGTCAGTCAGCATCCAGCATGGCGGCAGCAGCAGCAGCAGGGAGTCAGTCCCTCTCATGGCTCCAGTTAGGCTGTTTGGAGACTCGCTCGCTGTCAGAAGACGGTGAGCGCCGAAGAAAAGATTCAATTCATGATTTGAATTCACTGAATTTACCATTTAATAAATAAACGAGGTGATCGTCTGTGCGGTTAAATTGCAGGGACTTTTTGAGCAGTCTGCGACACTATCGTACCTACTACGGTGGCCTGGCGGATCAGCTGTGTGTGAGCGAGCTGGTCTCTGGTGACGGGTTGTCCTGCTGGAACGGAACTGACACCGTAAAGAGGTTTGTTTTCAGTCAAACATAATCATCGAATTCAAAATCTCCTCTAGGTCCCTAAATTTTACACCCTGCAAATGACTCTGCAGCAAAGCTGATCTAACAGCTAAAGTCAAATATCAACCTCAGACCACGGTGAGTCATGCATAAACACAGTGTTTTCACAGCCTGCTGCAAACGAGACCAAAGATTAAGAAGACAAATCTTGATCTTTTTGTTTGCGCGTTTTATAAAAAAAGGCCGACAAGCGATCACTGCTTTAACTCTGCCCTCTGTGCTCAGGAGTGAGTTTGTGCTTATTGCCTCATCATTCAGGTGTCGGAACTTTTTCCCGTGTCTGGGTGATATGCGCAGTATTATATTTTATTTCTCTGTACTCGCCTTAAATCTCAGCAGGATAAGTGTCCCACATTTAAAATCAAATATTTTGTGGACAAGCCATCAAATACTCAAATCTGTGAGGGGTTGTCTTAAAGGATTTAGTGTGAGATCCTTGAGTTTTATGTTTTATCAGTGTTTCGTCTTTACAGACGTTCCACCAGGATATGGAATTAAATCTCTGCTTACTGCCAGTAAACAAAGTTAGTTTTGGCAGAGATCTGTTGTTTTGGTTTCTTCTAGTAAGCTAAACAAAACAGCTACTTTCATGAAATCTTAGACTTTACACACACACACACACACAAACACACACACACGCGCGCGCACACCCACACACACACACACACACACACAGTCAGGATCAGATGGTATATATACATTACATACATACATACTATATACATACGTATATACACACACACACACACATATATACAGTATATACATATATACATATATACATACATACAGACACACACACACACACACATATATATATATATGTAAACTACATATATACCACTAACCCTCATGGACAAACTGACACCAATGTCGAATTAATCTATCAGCTGTTGGCGCCCGCCGCCATACATCTTGGATATGAATGGTTGCGAACTGGAGCACACAAACCGTCCTCTTTCATGGTATCAGTCAGCGGCCTTGTCTCCATTACATCGCAGCTCTACATCTTACCCATGCTGTCACCACTCAAGGACCCCCTCATATATCCCCGGTTTGCGGTTGTTCCTCTTCACTGTCACCTGCTGTCAGGACTGAAGAAGCGGCAGGTGAAGCCATATTTCAAACCACGGCGAGGTTGGAGTTGCCAGACTCGGGTTAGACGGTGCATTGTGACGGATGACAGCCTTGTTGAGATTGTTTCACAGCTGCTGTGTGTCTGTAAGAAAGTGTGTTGTGAAGGAGGAGAAGGTGTCTCACCACCACCTTGGCAACCGGAGAGAGATCCACAGACTTGTTAAAAATGTGGGGTCGGGATTTGCTCAGTGCAAATGACATTACTATGGAGACAGACCATCACTTACTTTTTATGTTACGTTTTATTCTGACATTTTCCCAATTTACTCTTTTCATCTTTTGTTATTTTCAAACATAACCCCTCAATTTCCTGTTACAAAAGAGGCAGTCATGTCAGAGAGGAGTGATGCCTTACATGCCAGAGGAGGAGGCAGGCCAGCAGGCGGCTGGCTGTCCATCATCCCCGCCGGCGGCCTCTGGGAGATGTTTATGGTCTGCCCCTTTAACGCTTCTTCCTCCTTCGCCTCACTCATCCAAACACTTATTGGTAGAGACCGGTTCACCTCAGGTTCACGTGCAGATTTTCATTTGGATTCTGTCATTACCCAGACGTTGAGGAAGAAAGCCAAGTATTGAGAGGCAAGGCTCTCAGGGGCCCATCGAACCAAGTCCCTGCAGCTTAGCGGGCTTCCGGCAGATCTACAAGCCTGCGCTCCTTTCTATTAGCCTAGAGCCATAGATGAGAGGCTGGGAGTCAACACAAGCTGAGACAAAAGCAATAAATAACCTCCTGCCTATGGGTCATAACCCAACATCCACTGAGAGAGCGGGGAATAAAACTCGCTGCCGGATGGTGGCTGATTTACAGAAGCTTATTTAGGCCTCAGAGACCTGAAACGATTGGTTTAGTTGCCCTGTGTTGCTTGTGTGCACATGCACTGTACATTTGCGTGTCTGCAGCAGCGTTTCGTAACAGCTCTTTGCGCGCGCTGGCACAGATTGGTTAAAAAAATGGTGGTTCGTACCAGCACTGTGATTTATTTAAGAATAATAATAATAATACTAAAAAAGAGAGACCAGCACAGGAAAACATGACACAGAAGCTTTGGATTGAAGGGAGGTTTTGATGCACGTCCTCATCTGGGTCCCTGGTAAACAAAAAGATAAAGAACAATCAGATAAGATCATAGAGGAAGAACACAAGCGGCTTTTATCTCAGTGTCTGTGTGAATATCCATGATGGGATCTTGCTTCAGGGGGGATTTGGCGAGCACAGTCTTTCATTCTTTCTTTCCATTTGTTTTTCTCCCTCTCCGGATTTCTTTCTTCGCTCATACACTCATAGTGGAAGAGAAAAAAGAGAAAGAGATTGGATGTTAACTTTTTTGATTCGTGATTAACAGTGGCTGCTTTTAATATACCATTTTACTATACCTTTTAAGATGCTTGCAGCATGGATGTAAAACGATGCTCGGATGAAAAAGGAAGCCACCGAATGTCTCGTAACATTTACAGCTCGTCCGGCGTTTGTGCATATCCAGGGAATGTAAATCTGATCTGTAAAAGCTCTGTTTTTTTTTCTCTGCGTGCCATAAAACCAAGGAGCCGAAAGATGTTAAAAAAAAAAAACGAGCCGAGTTGAAACGAAGCGGTGGTTGATGTACAGTATATCTGCGGCTTCTTTACTACGAGCAACCTGTTTTACCTAAACGTAGTCATGTGATTGCTCCTGTACATAAAAATATTGATTGCCACGTGTCGTTTCAAATTGGGAAAAATTTAGATTGTAAAAAGATTTTATCATGGATTGTAGAACTCAGGAATAGTCTTGGTACAAGTATCTATATCTATATCTATATCTATCTATCTATATCTATATATCTATATATCTATATATCTATATCTATATATCTATATCTATACACACACACACACACACACACACACACATATATATATATATATATATCATACATTGTTTGTATCTCTCTCTCGACCCGACATGACAGTGGTTTAGTTTGACCTTTGTGTGTGTGTGTGTCTACTTGCGTGTGCATGTGTGTGTAAATTCTCATCCATCCCTATAGTACAGGGATTGTTATGCTCTTATGTTTGACACACACTTGTGATTTACGTCTCAGTAAGAGATAAAACAAAAAACTAGACCGTGGAAGTGATGTTGATTCTCTGTAGTCTCCTTCTGGGCTGAAAGGTTAACACATTCCCACATGCACACACACACACACACACACACACTGAAGTCCTGGCAGGTTGCCATGAGCTGCCCACTCTCTGTAAGCACACACACACACACACACACGTAGCGGTTATGGTGGCAGTCGAGACTTGGTTAAAGAATGAAATCAGTGCTCGTCCAAGTTTCGTCTCTGTTGACTTCGATCATCGGGATCGTTCGTCCTTCTCCATCACAACACATTTTATTGCTAATTTTGATTTCGACGCCTGATTCAAACTCAAACGTAACGTTTGAGCGCGCGCGTGAGCTTTGCAGGTCTGCTTTGCAGCCCATTTGAATATGTCCCCCTGCACTCTTCCTGCCAATGGGAGAAAACAACCGGGAGTTATGGCAGTGCTAAAAAGCTACGGCTTCAACAAGTGTGAGTGTGATGTTTTATTCATGATCACCTCCTCCGGTGCAGACTCGCTTTTATTCATCCCCACCTGCAGTCTGTCTCGCGGCTGCCAACACACACCAGGTGTTTGGCAGTGTGTTTATGTTTTCAAAGTGCCTTTTCTAATCGAGTACAGCAGTTCTTCCTCATTTTTACAATAATAAGGCAACTGACCTTGCACGCGTTTGGATCTCGACACAGAGGGATGGCACCGCGGCGTCATGCTGAGCTGTGTTCAGGAAAGATGCTTTAACGGGGCAGGCAGGTTTGAGTGCGGCCTTTTCATTTAATGGGCCGACCTTCTTGCTGGAGTGCCTGTCTGAGCATTGACCTTTCACCTTTCCCGTGTCTTTCGCTGCCCGGTTAATCCAGAAGAGGTTAATCACATGGTAATAGGCGACGTGGAGGCTCGTTCGTCCTTCTCCATCACAATCATCACATTTTATTGCTCATTTTGATTTCGACGCCTGATTCAAACTCAAACGTAACGTTTGAGCGCGCGCGTGAGCTTTGCAGGTCTGCTTTGCAGCCCATTTGAATATGTCCCCCTGCACTCTTCCTGCCAATGGGAGAAAACAACCGGGAGTTATGGCAGTGCTAAAAAGCTACGGCTTCAACAAGTGTGAGTGTGATGTTTTA
Organism: Trinectes maculatus; assembly: GCA_016785345.1. Lineage (NCBI taxonomy): Eukaryota > Metazoa > Chordata > Actinopteri > Pleuronectiformes > Achiridae > Trinectes > Trinectes maculatus. The sequence continues at coordinate 406,395 of JAFBJQ010001114.1, forward strand.
TTCATGATCACCTCCTCCGGTGCAGACTCGCTTTTATTCATCCCCACCTGCAGTCTGTCTCGCGGCTGCCAACACACACCAGGTGTTTGGCAGTGTGTTTATGTTTTCAAAGTGCCTTTTCTAATCGAGTACAGCAGTTCTTCCTCATTTTTACAATAATAAGGCAACTGACCTTGCACGCGTTTGGATCTCGACACAGAGGGATGGCACCGCGGCGTCATGCTGAGCTGTGTTCAGGAAAGATGCTTTAACGGGGCAGGCAGGTTTGAGTGCGGCCTTTTCATTTAATGGGCCGACCTTCTTGCTGGAGTGCCTGTCTGAGCATTGACCTTTCACCTTTCCCGTGTCTTTCGCTGCCCGGTTAATCCAGAAGAGGTTAATCACATGGTAATAGGCGACGTGGAGGCATAGATCAGGTCTGCACAGTGTGCGGCCCGGGCAACATAGAAGAGGGTTGATTCTGCAAATGTAGCTCTGTGCTACTCTGCTAATTTCTGCTCTATTTCTAATACAGCTGCTTCATCATTTGCCTGTTTTCTCCTCCTGTCTCGTTTTCACACCCATGAGACAAGGAACTCAGGTTCACCTTGGCTTAGCTGAAATGACAGCATTTAAGCTCTGCTAATAGGGAACCACTGAAGAGGCATCAAGAGCTTCCTTTATCCCAGCCTGCACAGGGAATGTGCTTTGTCATTTGAGGGCTGTCTGCGCCTCACTGTGAAATCCACATGGCGCCCCCATCAGGGGCCCGCATGTGTGGAAACATAAAATATTGCACTGCATGCCAAGGCCTTGTTTTTGTTTTCTTCCTGCATGCATTTATATTAATAATCCAGAGATATGATTATTTAATAATTTACAAACACACGCACACACATGCGCAAAAGCAATGTTAAAGCTAAATAATCTTACTTATGTCATTGCATTACACCCACTTCCTTTTTGAGAGCTCAAGAAAACCATTATTTTGCCATCTTAAAATACCAGCTTGATAACATTATTTTGTGATGACACATTTCAAAACTCGGGCTACAGGAAATGATTCATTACCTCTGTCCCATGTCTCAGGGAAGCTGTGTACCTGTTACTCACAGACACACAGACACACAGACACACACACAGCCCCCTCGCCCTGATGTTGATTCAAAAATATAATTATTGATGCAATAAGCCATATAAGTAATCAAACATGATATTTAATGATATAACAAGGTCTGATGGGCTTTTCTGGGCATTTCTAGTTTGTCTCATTCAAATATGCAAATTCAGAAAAGATCGTTTACTACTTTAATAAGATCAGGAAAAACAAATGAGGTCAAAATATGGTCCAGTTTACATTTATTATTTTTTACACATACACCACAGGGGTCTATGGAACTCCAAATAACGAGGAAGTGATGCTAATGAAGTAATAGGAGGAGAGCTTTCCAGATGTGCCGCTTATGTAAGCATGGCATCACATCTGGCTTTCTTTTTTCAGGGATCAAATTAGTGCCCACTTTTTTTGTTATGAATTAATAAACCTACTGTTAAAAGCTGTGGTGCAATCAATAAACTTACTGGTCATTGGGCTCATGCTGTTGGATTTATCTTTGACCAGCAGGTGGAGCTCTTAACTTTGGATTTTTTTACACACACACACACACACACGCACACACGCACACACGCACACACACACACACACACGCACACACACACACACACACAGAGATGCATCAGTTTTGATGATGTATGCTGTGGAGTGGTTGTTCCTACCCATGTAGTCGCTGACAGTGACAGACAGAAAACTGAATTCAAATGATAAACAGATGAGCGCTGAAGAACATCTCACCACCTCCTCCTGCATTCGTTTGCGGTGATGAATTGACCTAATTCTGAATGGGAAGGAATAACCCTTTAAACATGCACTGTCAAATATATTATGCATAGCTGTCCTCTTAGTCACTCTCATGCGAGAAAGTAAAAGAGTTGTTTCTCTCCAACTTGAAACAACTTGAAATAAATGTGGCATTGAGCTCCCAGTTTTTAAAGACTTCCAACAGTTTATAAAGTGAAATTCAAATGTAGAGTTTTTTTTTCTCCTTTCCTGTCTGGGAACCAACTGGGTAATTTAGCGTCTTCCTCTTAGGGAATTTGATTCCCTACACCGAGCACAATAGTTTTGTTTTGACTCACTTTTAAAATTAAGCAAATGAGATAGGATGAGGGGAGGGATGATGGGACGTTTTTTTGATTGAGAGAGAGAGAGAGAGAGTGGGGGATGAGATGAGAGGCGGAGGAAGAGGAGTGGGGATGTTCTTGAAGAGCTCCTCTGAATTGCGACAGCTGGCTACTGCAGATAACCACAAAACCACTGGAGCACTTGAGGTCTGGGTGCTGCATGGCTAGAGTTCCACTCCAACATGACCTTATATCCTGCCTGGGTTTAGACGCAGGGGATCGGCCAGAGTACCACATCCTGACTATTATCCCAAGTGACAGAATCAAGAAGTCTGTCTGGCTGACTAAATTGAGTTCATAAATCCCTCTTGTATGCGCACACAGATGTGTGTATGTGCGTGTTTGTGTGTGTGCGTGCGTCCGTGCATGTGTGTGTATCCGAGCCCATTTCTCTCTGCATTAGCCTCCTGTTCCAGTTTTTGAATCATGCAAGATTGCTCCGATACAGATACATTTTCAATCTGGCGCTCTGGAAATCAGAGACGTGGCATATTTGCGTTCTGATATTATCCCTGATGTTGCTACAGTAACTGCTGGCAAGGCCACTGTGCAGCGGAGACCAGCCGGCTGTACGCCGTGCATCTCTGTTTGTGTCTATGTCTTCTCCCATTCATCTTTCAGTGGATCCACTCCCCTTTTGCTTCCCCCAGCACTGAGTAGCCCCAACCCCCCCCACTCCCCACTCCCTCACCCCCGCCCTTCACCACAAGTTGGATGTCTGCCTCCAGCATCTGGAGCACACTGTGACCCTGCAGGAGGCCAGGTAGCAGGACATTAACAGCCAAGGCCTTATTGTCAACTGTTGAGCTGTCAGAGCGCACACCCTCACCCCCATGTGATATCATCCTGCCTCCATCTATCGTCACACACACACGCACACACACACACACACACACACACACAGACTCGGTCCCCGGTGGAGCACTCTTCCACTTCAGCTGAAATATAAATCAGAGTCAAACCGAAACACAGAGAACAAAGAGGCTGGGAATGTGAAGTTAACGCCTGTATGGCCGAGGCGGCGCGCCCGTGCACGCCGTTTATCCGTTCTGTCATAAAAGAATACGAGTTCAGCCGTGTGATTTAATCACAAGGACACTGTAGTATTGTTTTGACAACAAAAGCCGCGTCCCGCCGTTCTTCACTGGCGTGCTTCGCCACTACAGACGAGTAAGTCGTAGACAAACGGAGCAGTTTGGGTAATGGAGATCCTCAGTGAAGTCCCTGATGTTCCTCTTCTCGTGTTGTTCTCTGTAGATGGAGAGGTGGTATTTCTCCTCTGTTATCACTTATTGAGATAATTAGGATATCGGGATGGATGCAGAATAAAAGCGCGGCGCCTGAAGCTGAATTCAGCTCTGCTGCAGGAGCCCTAAGCATGGCTCCATGTGCATTAAGAGTTGTGTGCTTTCTTATCAGGGACGCCTCGTTTCATATCGACTTCATGACGACACGTGGACCATATCCGTGTTGAGTTCTGCTCCAGAGGAGACTTAATTTTCCTCTGGCAGACGTGCGGCTGGGAAACAAAGGCGCTCGTATCTTCGTATCATTGTCTTGGTTTATCTTACAGCTGCAGGCTCTCTTGACAGTGTGTGGTGCCTTCTGTTCCTTTTGATTTCCCACTCATTTGTTAACTACACATGCTTCCCCATTTACCGGCACAAAGTGAAAAATGTAGTCGTCATTAAGTATTCATTACCTGTGCAATTTGTTTCTTCTTCATGCACTTTTGGCCTGGAGAATATTCCGAATGTGTCGGCAGCTTGCACGTGGAATATTGACAGATTCCGAAGGCAACCCTCATGCTACTTGGTGTTATATTATTTATAGTGTCACAATGCATATTATAATAAGTCTGCTCCTCACCTTTAAAATATTCTTCAGATGTTTCATTATGCAGCATCACTTCATTATCACATATCGCATTGCAGTCATTGGTCTTTTCTGTCTTTATCTGGGAGTTTGTGGCCACAGAAGACTCAGCACCTCTTTATAAGTGGAGACTTACCTTTTAACTCCTGACCCACGCTGCAAGCTAGGTGTGAATATGCTCTCATTAATCTCAGCCCTCACAGTAAAAGGTCTGAGTCCGGAGGCTGCCTGCGAATTAAATCTAAATAGCTCTCTCTTTCCATTGACGTAAACACAAATGTCTCCAATAACAATGTGGCACACGGCGGGATGCCTTGAGACCAGACTTTGCTCTCTTCGTATCATTGTCTCTGATATGTTGTCCTGCAGTTTCTATGGAAACCAAGTCAGCCTTATTAAAAAAAAAAAAGTTTCACCTTCTCTGAGTCTGCCCTTTACCTGACAGCCAAGATAAACGAGCAGGGTCCTGGGAGGAAGGCAACACAAACATGCATCTCTGCTCAGTGGCCCGTGCTCATTGGCTCTCTGCTGGAAGCCCTTATTTACCTTAATGCTTAGAGGTGGTGGGATTGGGGGGAGGCTTTAGCTGGAGGAGGAGTAGCCCGTGGATAACGTGTGTGTCTATGTGCGTGCGTGTCCGCGGAGGCGAATCGTGATTATTCACAATTCCTCCCATCAGCAACCTTGAAGCGTGCAGCACTAAAGAGGAAAAGAAGCAAACAGCTCTTTCTGGCCCCCATAATGCACATGGACCAGATGATGTCATATGTCACCTTCAGCTAATGAAGGTGATGATGACATGCATGAGCGCCGCATACGTTCACCATCTGCTCAGTTCCACCACGCTGGAGCTGCGCCCCACAACGCTGCAGAGAGGAGTGGAGGCACGTCCGGGCCACAGCACCAGCGTCCCCAGACGCGTGTGAAAGACCACCGCCCGCATCCAGATGACTCACTGCGAGGTTTAATCATACCTTCACTTCACAAGCTGCCGAGGTGACTGGTCTCTGAGGCCACTTATTTTATATCACCTGAGCTGCCTGTAAGATTCGGCCCAGGTGACAACGGACACCTGGAGGAAAATCACATCCTGACACATCACAGCGACGTGGTTGTTGTGGTTTTATTTGCATCATCTTATACTTTCATCATATTATACTTTTCTTATTCTTTCAGTTTCGATTGTTTTTCTTTTTTTTTTAATTTGGCACAAAGTGTGGTGGAGAAAACTTTCAGAAAAGATGGAAGCACATTTTAAAATCCATCCATCCATCCATCCATCCATCCATCCATCCATCCATCTAGAAAAGCAGCATTTTTTTTTTTTTTTACATTTTAGGTGCTGGGACCAGAGAAATCAGTTTTAACAATGTTAACTGTGTATCATTTTAAAAAACGGATTCATAGGGTTTGGATTTTAAATGTCAACGTTTTCTTCCATAACTTTACAGTTATAGTCACAGCAGACCTCACAGTTACTTATAAAGTGAAGTTGGCGGGTGCTTGACTGAACAGAGTATAGAAAAGTGAGCAGTGGTGACTGGAGATGATCTTTAGATAACGGTAGATGACCTTTGAGAGCAGCTGAAACTATCAGTCTCCATGGGGACTACTCTCCTCCTCTTGTCATGTCTTGATACCACCCCCCTCCCCCGCCCCGCCCCCCCATCGCTCCCTCTTTTCCATCGCCTCCCTTTCTCTGTGTCTGAGCGGAGTTTCTGTGAGTTGGCAGTCTGTATCTGATCCTGAGGTAATTTACTGGTAGCGATAAGGAAGTGGTGCACACAGTCTTTCGTTATAGTCCCTTTCTGACAGGGCAATCTGGGGCCCATAGATCCTCTTGTCATGTCTTGATACCACCCCCCCCCCCCCCCCCCCCCCCCCCCCCCCCCCCCCCCTTCTTTTCCATCGCCTCCCTTTCTCTGTGTCTGAGCGGAGTTTCTGTGAGTTGGCAGTCTGTATCTGATCCTGAGGTAATTTACTGGTAGCGATAAGGAAGTGGTGCACACAGTCTTTCGTTATAGTCCCTTTCTGACAGGGCAATCTGGGGCCCATAGAGACTAAATTGGAGGGAAATTTTGGAGTTCAGATAGAGGGGAAACATGTGAGGTTGTTACACTACACATTCCACAAACAGTCAGTGGCGACTGCCGGTCTAATTTTTACTGACTGAGGAATAACAGTGGGATATAAAGGGCAGAACCGTCTATTCTCATTTGTTAATGAGCTGGCGGAGACGTTGGCAATTGCACAAAATTATTTTTTATTTGCACATTTGCTTAATCCAGATGTGTTAAATTTCTGTTGTTGACCATATGACACGTTTTGTGTACCTTTGCCAATACAAGCTCATATCGACATCCATGAGCGTATTTGTGTGCAGTTTTCATGTTAGTGTGTGCGCGTGCATTGTGTCGAGTCCACTTTTGCCCAGCAGAGCTCTTTCTGTCCTGGCAGGCAGTCCAGGCAGGGTCATTGCCTCAGGGAGCAATGCCTCTCTGCTGCGGGTGAGAAGAAATATGAAAGAGACCCTAAATCAAGACACAGAGCCCCATGAATCATGTCAGCAGCTGGGCTGAAGAAGAGGGATGGGACCATCTGTAGTAGCATATGAATGGCTAACTGACTCACAGTGCTGTTGACACAAGCTGAAGAACTGTGAAGAGGTTGTGAAGATTAGCGCGGCCGCTCGCTGCGTCGCCCCCTAGAACCTGCTTCAGTCAAAAAAAATGAGCAAACCCAAATGCACTGCCTGCTCCATTCGTCACTCTGACGTTTTACAGGATTGCGCGGGGGGGTAAAGGCTTTTTGTAGGAGAAAATAAGATGAATTCTCATTACAGCACATCGATAACACTCAAATTCATGCCACATGAATTCTTCTTGAAATTTCTCCATTTTTTTTTTTGTGTGTGTGTGTTGACTGCCTTGAGCGAGCAGCTATGGATGAATGATTTAGACTATTCTTTTGGCCCACAGCTGTAAAACTTTTGAATGATACGAGGTACTTGCTTCTTTTGTGAGATATGGGAATTGCATATTCCGGAGGGGGGGTTGCCTTTATTGGACAGGACACATAGTGGCAAGGAGGTGAGGGGATGTCATACAGCAAAGTAGACGCAAACCCATGGCGACTGTAGCCTCTGTACATGGGGTTCTGACATCATCATCAAACTTAATCAATTAAATAGCATTATTTAAATTATTATGATTCACGAAGTGGAAGTAAAAACTCAATACAGTTATTGGTATGAGACTAAGCATCTTTGGTTTGGAACTGCTGAATGGATATAAAAAAATGATCTGAATGCATCAACCTTTTATTCAGTCATTAATTCAATGATCACTTCTTGCACTCTTAGATTTCGTTTCACACATATTGGTCTTTACATTAGGTAACCAAGGCCATAATGAGAATAAAATTCACATGTTTGTGGACTGTGAATGAATTAAAGTGAAGCAAATTAGTTTTGCCCTCCCATATGAAATAGCTACATGTTGTTTTGACACTTAAGTGTCACTCAAACTATAGAAAAGCACCATGTGGCAGTGCTAAATGAGTGTCTTTGAGATGATTGTGTAGAATGTATTTGTCAAGGCCGACTGTGTGAGATGAACTACTTTTCTAAAGTCTATAGCCAGCAATGGACTTTATCATAGTTTGTGCTAATGAGAATCAGCCCTATTTATGCTTTTCAAATGAATAATTTAAGTTTTAAAAAATCCAAAACATCACAGACTGTTTTGAATGTTTTGTTGAATATGCTAATACTTAATTACCTGCAAGAGTCTATGCGTCAACGGTTTTTTTTTTTAACTTCTCATCCATATTCAAATTAATAAATATGATGTTTAAAGCTTTTTGTTAATTAAAAAGAGAGCAGAAAAGAGAAAATGAATGCTCTGCAGCTTTGTACACAGTATCCAAAAGGCTGGTGTTTGTTGACTATTTCCTTTATTACAGAAGAACGTTTAAACCGTGTCCTCTGCCTGAGGGGAAAACATATTGACTGATTTTGCATCAAACAGGAAGAGACTGAGAGACAGGCGTAATTGTGATGGACCTTGGGGGTGGGGGGGCGTGGGTGGGGGGTGCAGTGCTTGTGTATTAAGAGCCGTACCGGCCGTAAGAGGTGCAGATTTGCAGCTGTATTATTCTTCTGCTACTGACCGCACATAGAGTGGGAGAGAGAGAGAGAGAGAGAGAGAGAGTGTGGGGAGATATAGCATGAAAACACAGACACAGACAGATAAGGCCATCACAGAACGGAGGGAGAGATGCTATGTGATCAGTCAACTATAAAATTGATTTAGACCGAGCAGTTTTACTGTCTCTGGAGAAACATCGGTTATATGACATGGAAGGGAAATGTTCAACATTTCCTCCTCAGCTCTTTTCGCTGTGACCATACAAACACTTAATCTGCTTCTAGGTTCCAGCCATCTAAAACCAGTGCTGCCTTCATGCCATTCATAATCTGCCGTAATAAACAAAAACACCAACCCTGAATAACAGTGTGAGTCAACAACATCTTATCACAGTTATGTTTTTTATTGTGCGTCGTTATTTTAAGCGGCATCACCCAAATCAGCAGGTCGACGAATAATAATATTATTTTCAATTATTCATATTTGAAACTAGCCTGCCAGTTTTACTGCTTTTTATTATTTTTATTTTTTTTTTACAATAGGCAGTATGTCAGTCATTTCGTTGCAGGTTTCACTTTATTGCTTTCAGTTACATTAGTCGCCGCTTTATTTGCAGACTGTGCCTTAGACAATATTTAAGATATCTAATTCCTTTTGTGGGTTTTGCATCTCCTGCTTTGAATTGGGTCGTTTGTCAGCATCAGCAGACCCCAGGGCTGCGTCGGAATCTGCTTCTGTCCTCCTTTTTCCTCCTTCAGCGGCTTTCTTGAGGGTTGTTTTAATTCCAGCTCAGTGCGAGTGGGTGGTGGTTTGACGATCGCTCAGTGTTAGTGCAGTTGTCCAAGTGTCCACACAGAGTTGCAGTGTGGAGAAGAGATCGGACAATCCTACAGTCTGCTGAAGCCACCGTCACGAACGTAAAGTGATGCGCAGTATTACAATACATGTGTTATTGCTCAGCGGTGCTTTATGTATAAAGGCTATTTCAGTGTTTGTGGAGCGGTTTAATAACAGATTAAAGTGTTTAATGTGTTTAATGTGTTTAATATAAAACAGGTTTAGTGAATATGTGAATATTCACTAATATCTATTGTACTTTTACAAGTCCAGTGTTTTTATGCGTTATATTGAACACAACCCAGTGTATATATTCTGTTTTGTACCATGTACATTAGTCAACAACCAGCATAGAATTCAAAGAGTATTGATATTTTTTTGTGTTTTTGTATAGAGAGCTTTCCCCGCCCACTCTGACACTGTAGCTCCTCTGCATTCGTCTCCTTCAGGCGACGACTGTCATTCTTTTCGACTCTGCGACACACAGGCGCCTTAATCTGAAGAAGCACTGAATTCACCTCAAATCACTCTGACTGGTGTTTTCATTTACCTTGGAGCTTTCAAGGCTCTTCAGGAAGTTTATGAGCCACTTTGCCATTAGCGACCCCCCCCACCCCCCCAAACCACCTCCCCACCCCCGCCTTTAGCTGCCTCTGCACAGAGTGAGAAGAAGAATGAGTGTGCGAGCAAATATCCACAGTTTCACAGGGGTGATTAGCCTGTTGGTAGTTTGGTCCCTTTTGCCATAGTGTTGTTTACTGCTGCGGCCTGACAGCGTTGCCTCTGAGGTTCAGTGACAGTGTGGTGGATCACACTGTTTGTGGCTGGAGGAGCAGCAGATGCAGCTACTTGTCACTGCCAGCTGCGGTTCAACAATTAGAGATATAAGCACAAAAGCTTTGGCGCGCAGTGGAATGTGGAGATGGAATACGTGTATGTATCACATATTGCTTTCTGTGTAAAATATTATCACTTTTATTTTTTTGTTGTCCATCAGTGTCTGTGTGGTGTTTGAGAACATCCTGTGGATTTTTAGGACAGTTATCCTCAACACAGCTAACAGATGTCTGCTCTGTCCAAACGTGACGCCGTGAGATTGGAAATGGTGAAACAATAGTAAAGTGACAAGGGAAAGTTCCATAATGATGAGTGGAGCTGCAGGTTTGAGTGGTGTTGTGAGAGGAAGTCCAGCCATTGCTTAAGTGTTTACTCTCAGCCTGGCATCCTTGCTGCTATGACTCTTTGACAGCCTGGAAATAAAAGTGTTGCTCTAGGCTTGTTGGGTTGTTTATGCATGTTTACAGAACTCCTCATAAATTCATCTTCAAGGTGTTTTTTTTTTCTCTACATCTTCAAAAAGCAGGTCTCAACAATCTGGACAAGCTCGGTCAGTTAATGAAGATGCAAAAGATCACTAAGCCTCTTAGGTTCTGTGCCAGAGAGGAAATCATCAGAGTGATGATTTTGACAATCGGCGACAAACTTAGATCGGAAAGTCGGTACATGGAATTCTGCAGGATATTTATGTGACACTAAAACGTTCAGACAGATGGAGCAGATACAGTATTGAAAAAAAAAATACTGCAGAACATTATTTTGGAGCCGTGCATGTTGATCACTGAAGATAAAGGCTCTGATGAGTCTTTTATTGTCTGCTTTGCTCTTACCACATCTGTTTAATCCTGAACGTTGCTGCCCTTGTGAGGCATTAACATCTTTGAAAATTCCCTCTTTCGGTGACCATCTGGTTTTATGAGGCCATTGTACCTCTCGGATAGCCAACTTTTCCATTTGTCCTTATTACCTTCCATAAAACTCAAATATTTAAGAGATGTAATAAAAGTTCCATTGCAATTTGGGGACCTCTGATATCTATTTGGCATTAACAGCAGGCATGATGCAGTTGCCCACACAGCCACTTAGCTTCACTGGGAAATTATTGGTACAATATAATATACTCTTTACAACCGGAATAATGGATTTCTGGGAATGTGAGGTAAGTGTTGTTTTGGGCATCGTTGTTAAGAGCGCTGCCAATCCATATGCTGGCACTTGATTATGCAAATGTATTTACTATTACGGAAGAGAGGTGTTTAAATATGTTTTGCTCTTGATGTGTATAAATAGTTTGACTGCGGTTATCAAGGTGAGGCTCCGTGCACTTGGGGGATGTAGCAACAAGACAAGTGTCAGGCACAGTGGGGCTCAATAAAACTAAACATGCAGTGCTCACTCATTAGCGTTGTTTTATTTTCCATACGTGCGCTATTTGAATGCAGGTGGCTAATTGAAATTTCCTCATTGACTTTGATATCACCTCCAGTTAGTGCCCGAGCATCGCTGTGCCACGGTGTTGTTGCCTAGAGAATTGGGGAACAAATACATTCATGTATTGATTTGACCCCTGTAGCTTCAGCATAGCGTCAGTGCTACAAACCTACACCGTGCTCCTTGTTGTACAGGGATTGAAGAGCTTGTTTTGTATTTTCTACAAGCAATTAACGTAATACAAAAACCAAACAAACAAATGTGAATGAATGAATAAACAAACAAGCAAAGAGCAAATCCCCTACCACCCCCCACCCCATTCAAACTGTTCCCTGAATTGGACATATTAATATTAAACAGTCCTTTTGTGTCTCCCACAAATTATGTTCATATCTTACTTATAATATTTGCAAGAATTATAATTTTTCTTTGGTCCAATTCTTTGGACTCTGTGTTGTAGTTCCAAAACATTACAACCAAATAAATCTTACTTAGCTACAACGTTACAGGAACGTCCATGTCTGAAAACCTGAAACTCATTAAATATTGTTTCATTTTGCTCCTGCAGATTTTTGCAGTCCCGCAAAACTTTGTTCATGAATCGGCCGTGAGTCTGTCGGTTGACAAGAGCAAACCTCAGCATCGCAGTATAACGCTCCCGCTTCCTGACACAAAATGCCTATTATCCACCGACCGGCTGCCAGACCATATTAATTACCTCTGCCACCTTGTTCAAACAGCTCTGTTTGGCTAATTCTTTCGTCTCTCACTGACACGAGTCAATACAACTTCAAGGATCAGGGCTTCCTAGTAATTGGAACAAACATGGCAGTGGCGCTGTTTGGAGCTAAAGCTTTGCCAGAGGCAATGCAGGGTGCTGTTGTATTATCCTCTTTGTCACAGCTCTTGGTAAAGGTACACAGCTCCAGATACACACATTGGCAAACATTGTAATCCTGATTATAATAATCCTTTATGAAAATACCCTATTACCTCCTGTCTGCAAAAGTTTTGTCAATCAATTTATCTGATTCGGAATTTGTGCATAAACAAAAAATGAAATCCCGTATGATGTCAGGGGAAGTCTGGACGTAATGAACGTACATATTGAGGAATATAAACAGGCAGGTGGTTTGGATATCTCGATGTGTTATTTCATTACAGTGCCACTGTGCATTTCCTTTCTTTATTACCATATTAACTCAGGGTTATTCCACCAAACAGATGTTTGTTTGACGCACGGCCGTGTTGTTGATTTTACACACTGAACTGCATATGTTCCATTGACTCGCCCGCAGTACTGTTTGTCCTTTTGAGTTTTGAGTTAACAGGGTGCTTTGAAGTAGCGGACTCTTCCCAGATCCTACCTGCGCTCAGCAATGGGCCAGAAGCTGTGTTTTGTCAGTGACGACCGGAAGGCATGCGTTGCCTTCTGGCACAGCTAACCGCAGGCCTGCTTTGTTTTGCACTCAGCCAACCATAACCAGTGTAGTGGTCTGCCTCCTTTATCTCACAAACCAGTCAACACCGCTCTTTACATAAGATTTGAATAATATTTTAAAGAAGGTGCACACAAGGAAAAATCTTTTTTTGTTTATTTTATTTTATTTAGGCACCCAGCTGTTGTCTTTTATTTTCCCAGAGCTTTTATTTTTACAAAGCTTTGTAACAAAAAAAAAAAATTCAGGAACATCATATTGACAGTCTTTTTTGAATTAACAGTCTTATCAGCAAATTTATTATTTATTTGGACTCCAAATTAAAAGACAATAGGAGTGACTGCCATTAATGAACAGGCAATCTCAGCTGCAAACTCAGTATTGATACCTCCAAGGCAGCAGGAGCATAGTTATAGATCTAAAACTGCAGGAGCAGCCTTCGCCTCGCCAGTTAATTCATTTCATGGGCATTGATTACACCAGAATAAGCAGATTTAAACACTGCATCTTGTTTTGTTGATACCTGTGGACCATAAGCAAATTAACTCAAGTCACAGTATGCAATGTCGCTAAAACCAGGTGCTATGATGAACGTGTGTGTGTTATGTGTGAATATAACACAGGCAGACTGATAATAAACAGTAAAAATTGGTGTGAAATAATCAAAACAAAATATCTTCACTGACTCGTCAGGGAGATATAATAGAAGTTCTAATCACTAACAAACACAGACGGGCATTAAGATAACTACATGGCAGTTGCGGTCGCAGTTTGAACGATGGTGTTAATTACAATAACAACAAATCGAATGACAGCTTAACAAGTGGCAATGCAGGAAGCGTGCCATCAGCTGATGAACCTGCCTGCCTCTGCAGCTCACCTTGTCTGGATGGAGCTGGAGCTGTCTGGCCAGCCGAGGCTGTTTCTGTTCACTCTCACTGCTCTCACGTTGTTATTTCCATCTGCAGCACACAGCTGCTTTTGGCCAAAGAGCTCTCAAGCCCCATTGTAGACTATCTCCTCTGCACCCAATGCCAGACAGACACGCTTTAGCGACTAGCTGGTGAAGATAGTGGAGCATTTAGCAGCAAAAAAAAGAAAAGAGAGAAAAAACAGAAAGAAAAGAAGAAAAAGACAGTTCTCTCGGGGAATGCAAAAAAAAAAAAACAACTAAAGGTAGAGTGAATTTTGGATAAGCGGACTTTTTTGTTGTTGTTGTTGTTGGCAAATTGAGGCCCAATTCTTAAAAGCTCCTGTTCCACACAGTCTAATCAAATGATGAAGATGACAACGCATTTGAGACAGAAATATTACAGCAGACGGCTTTAATTCAATTCTGCACTTAGCAACAGCAATCGAGCCGAGCGGCTCTGCTGTTTCACTCAGACTGAACTACCTTGTTATGTACCAAACCTCTGTTGTGAAGTCAAGGAATAAGGCATCGAAGAGACCTTTAGATTTTTTTTTTTTTTTGATCTTGACATGAAGGTTTTGCACTTACAGATAAACAGAGCTGAATGAGATAGGGATAAGGAGCCGAGGATAAAATGAAATTTTTAATCTCGGGGCTGAACAGCGGCGTGAGCAGAGATGAGATGCAAACCAGGCGTCTCCTCAGGGAGAAGGTTATAGATTACAGGATCCTGCCACTGGTCCACAGAGACACAGGCAATCACTCAGCTGTTTGATATCCTCTTGTAGCGTGTGCTTGATGCTACCATATGCTCTTTACTCAACATGAAGAATATATAATGACTATGATCAATGTTTTTATCTATGACACCCTTTAAGGAGCGGGGCCTGTATTTTCTGGCGTTTCAGCCCCTTGAGAGTCTTTGTGTTGCGTTGCCAGCACTGCACCATGTTACAAGAGATTGTATGTGTTCCAGGTTATGGATCCCTCTAGCATAATGATATATATTGCTTACCGAATGGAATAAGAACTGCCTATGTCTGTGTATGTGTGTGTGTGTATGTGTAGGCCAATTATACTTTATGTGCGCTTTGCACATTTACATTTTGATAATAACTTTATAAAGATGTGTGTCCGTGTGCGTAACTGGGCACAGATGGCTCTGATGTAATCTCCTCAATCTGTTATGAATCACTGTGTGCAGAGAGGAGGGAAGAGACAGTGGGAAAGGTCACAGAGAGGTGGCGCTGGTGCTACTTGTTCCATGTAAACTGTGAGGAGCATATACATTTATCAGAGGTTAAAGCACAGCTTGTGGTCTCTCTTCTGCTAACTTTTAATGCATTAACAGTTTGGACCCTCCAGCTATTTATAGTGGTGGACAACAGACGCTCCCAGTTGTTACACATACAATCTCAGACTCAGCAGGTGTGTCCATGGATTAAACAGAGCTGGAGGCAGCTGGATCATAGCTTTACATGGATCGGGTGCAGCTTAGTGCCAGCGTGTCAGCATCTATGGCCACAGGCGCCTGCAGCACCGAGCAACCAGACTTTCGCCCTCACCGTCTGATCGATCAGGTGGTTGAGATGCACTCGAGAAGTCAAGTTATTCAAAGGAAGTGTGTCGTGTTCAGAAAATCGGGGAACCTGTTGGTGACGCAATAGCCTGGTTGCCCCAAAATCCCAAATGCAGCTGCTGATGTTTTCAACGTCTTCCATCCAGAATTTCCTCTACCTGAGCAAAAGGGCCATCCAGTATTTTTCTAATCAAAGCTCAAGCAATAAATTGATTCTTTGACTTAACATCTGATACTGGAATTTGTTTTGAAGGAGATTAAACGATATGTTGGAGCTAATCGGAGTCAAAATGAATCCGAGGGGAACCTTGAATAATTTATGTTTTTACTTTAATAATCTCACAGTGTGGTCGAGTCATTTCTATACATCTGGAAAAAACAAAAAAAAAAAACAAAAAAAACCGAATGTAACTCTGAACATCTGTTTTTTTATTGACAAAAACAAACAGAGTTGAAATCTTCAGCAGCCACAACAGAGAAAGCAAAGACAAAAAAAAAAGGAAAATAGAGCCTTAGAAAAGAAAGAAAATGGTAATAGCAGACTAACCACTGATAAAACAGTATTTTCCCCCAAACTATAATCACATTTAGGAGCTCTGATTAGCAGAGCATCCAAATTACAGCTCCTGGACCCAGACAGTCTGACTGACTTTGAGATCTGCCTCCCACCTTTTCTTAAAAAAAAGTTAGTTGCGGATGCTTCCTGAACGTTATTCATTCATACATTTTCTTTCATCCTCCCTGACCGTGCACTGCTTGACGAGCCTATTTAATTTTACGCTAACTGCTACAAAAGCACCCACCAGTTATTTTAGCACCTGGTCGGATTCTTTGTCTTTTATTCTTAATTACCAAATCCAGGTATTTTACATACAAAGTGACGCCAGCACCTTGTAGTGATCTACTCTTTGTGAGCTGTGCGGCAAAAGCGCACGCTCAGCCGAACTTTCACGTCGCCTTGATCTCCCTCTTTGATGAAATGATTCTGCTGCGATTGAGATGTGAGGGAGCTGTGGTACATCATTACAGCTGATCTGTTCTGAAACCAAAGAGTGGCAAGTCCTTGAAGTGAACTGAAGCTTGTTACAGTGCTATAAAAACAGGGTGCCAGGATTAACGCTGCATGTTGAATGACACAGTGTACACACACAGTGTGTGTGTGTGTGTGCTTAATAGTTTCATTTCGAAGGTAACACCAAGGGCTCGATGCAAAGCTTTGATAAATAACACAAATAATAAAAAAAGGCCGGAGCTCTGAAGCAGAGACACACTTGTGTGCATATGTGCAGGTGAATCATGTCTCCTCCACAAACGAGTCCCAATTTATCCCAAGCAGATGCTGACAAATGAATCATACCATCATCTTGTGTGAACCTGCATGATTTCAGTGTATTAATCATCTTTTACTCGTGCCGCCAGAGAGATAATAGGTTTGATGTTACTCAGAAAGAAAGTATTACATATCATGGAATTTACTTACTTTTACTCTTATTTCTTGAATGTAAATACAGGGGGTCCTCGAGTTACGACGGTCGCGAATTACGTCGTTTTCGTGGTTACGACACATCTCCCATGAACTTCCTTGTTTCGGCTTAAGCGGTTTGCCCCGTAAATACGTACAGACTTCACACGGGAACTAGTTGGTGAGCACTCTCTCTGTCTCTCAGCGAGCCTGCCGGCTCTCCAACACCTCCACAGCACTGCTAGGCTACTCTGCCTTGTGTTTACTTATGTGAAATAAAGGAAATGCTCATTACACTCGTGATCTCAACCCGTACAGTGACAAAAGGCAATTCACCATAGTAAACTCTTATTGTAGGGTGGTGTTATAGCGACATCTAGTGGCACAATGTATGCACAATGGCACAATGAATGTATATTCCGACATACGTCGAAATTCGGTTACGACACATTCTCAGGAACGGATCTCTGTCGTAACTCGAGGACCCCCTGTACTTAATTACAAGCAAAATGTACCAAATCTATTTATAGTATCAATATTAAAACATACATTTTTGTTTTCTGTTTAAACATTATGTGAAAACGAGTAAATCCATCTCTTAAATAAACGTATTGAAGCAAAAAACAAAAAGTACAGCATTTACCAGCATTTAAATGTGGTGGAGTGATTTGGTTTTCATTAGTTACCTCGCATCACTGTTTGTTGTAACTGTTTATTGGGTGTTTCTGACAGGGGGATATCTGATATGTGTGAAAACTTGACCCTCTGTCCTCTCCTCTTTGTTCACAGCTACACCCTCCGTGTCGTCGGCAATGGCATCAAAGCTCAGAGCAACAACCCTGAGGTGAAAGTGAGGGAAGCGGACCCCGTGATCAATCAAATCATCGACAAACTCAAACACGTCAATCAGGTCAGACTCTGTTCACAGATGTTCTTTGTGCATTATGCAGTTTCTTCTCTAACTGAAGGTCGCGCTTTGTTTGCGGCCATATTTAACCGTACATGTGATCATTTTTGTGGCACAGAACCTGCACCCTTGTAAAAAAAATATGGCAGCTCACAAACTGCAGTCGCGTTACATTTTACCTTTGAACAATCCTGGATAAAAATTATTCATTTATCTCAACTTTCATATCGTCAGTAAATACTAGCTAATAGAAAACTAGTCTCAAATGCAAAAGCAAACCCGGGCGGTGAAGAACAAAATCCATCGTAACGCGCTTAGAAACCCATTTGATCTCGATTGCGTTTCTTCATATTTACAAAGTTCTTCTGCCCTTTGTCGAAATCAATGTAGCTTTTTTATCACTCAGTCTGCTTTGATGCACATTTGTGCCACTGTGGCTGCTTTCAGAGCTGTTTATCTTTCGAGCATGATGAGATTAGGGCGGTTTACAGGAGCACTTTCTCCCCTGTAGTTTCGGTAACAGCGGCTGGAGCCATGTCTGTGCTGTTTCACTGCAGCAGCAGCAGCATCTTTGTGTGTGTGTTGATGTGGGTTCCCTCGCGGCAGACTGAAGGCCAGGTCATTTCTCTTGACCTCGCGCTGGCGCCCCCTCCCTAACTAATTCACACCATCTGTGGGATGTCAGAACAAATAAATCCATATCATAACCATTCGTGAGCACCTGATCTGCCTTGTTGACCGTTGCTGTGAATATGTTTTTCTCTGTGTGTGTGTGTGCCTTGCCATCTTAAGAGTGCCCTTGTGGTTCTACGGATTAAGGATGTGCCGTTTTACCACACAAAAAAATACAATCTTTTTAAAAAATCAAAATCATGATCCATGATCTGAATAACATTTTGTCTATCCAATTTTGAAATGAAACAAACAAGATAGATAGATAGATAGATAGATAGATAGTGTTGTTTGATTTTAGAGCTTCAAAGCTTCATAGTCCCTGTTAATTGCAATATTGTATCCTAGATGTGTGTTTAGCTTCACTCCTGAGATGGAGCCATGATGCTCTAATAACAATGTGACTCTTTTTATTGTTTATTGTCAAGATAGCTGTATAAAACCACCATTGTAATTTACAATCCATATGATGAGTCATGTCTCTGCATTTACCTGCTGTTCAGACTCGTCAGGTAATTTTTCTCAAAAAAGCAAATCTCTTGAGTTCTTGGGGGCAAAACAACACAGAAACAGTCTCGATTACGGCCCTGTGATCACAAAGCCGATCTTTCCCTTCACAAGTAGTACACCTGTCTTTGTGCATGTTAATAACGTGGCCCTGGAATAGGTTTTGTCTTGTTTTGAAAAGAAGAGCCCTCAAAAGTTTGGCTTTGTAGTTAAAGTCTACTTGTGCTGAAATTCAACATTTGCCCTTCCGCTCAAGTGCTTTTTGCCAAATCCTTATTTTCTGTGCCAGCACTGTCCCCAGACGAAATAAATATAAAGATGGTTAGCTGGTGGAGTGGAGTAAATGGTGAACCTTCTCTGTTTTGCATGTAGTCATGATGGTAACCATCAACATCTGTTATAAATATGTTTTACCCTGCTGGAAGCTATTGCAAGACCTTGTTTTAGGTTTTAAGATAATTCAAGATGCAAATAACCGAAACTTAATTGGAACATCTCAAGTGCACTCAAGCCAAATTAAACTCCATCACCCGGGTCAAACTGATTATTAGAGCTGGAAAGTGCTTTGTTTTTCTACTTGAGTTGCGTAACACACTCATTTGCAGAATCATTTCTCACGTTGTGCGTTTTATCCCCACCACTCTCAGTGTGAACTGGAAACACACAGTATTTGAAAGTATTATCAAATTTGTCGTAATAAGTCAGATCCGCCGGGTTTGACGGCAATCAGACGAGCGGTGGTGGAGAAAATCGACAGACAACATCAACAGGTACACAGCCTTGCATTACCTGCAGATTACTGGAACGCCACAAATCTACTGGTTAGCTCATGATTGCCATAATAAACATGTCCCGCTATGTGAACGTTCTACGGAGGTACAACCTTGTCTCTGAGTACACTGTGTTTTGGCAACTGGTAACCTGTACATCGTTAATCTCTTACTCAAGGTGAACTCCATTGATTACATTTCAGTACCTCGCCGGCAATTTAAAGAAATCAAAGGGTTTCATCTCTTGGAAGTTTGGGTGATGAAGAACTGCAGAAGATTATTTGGGCAAGCAAATGCAATTTTCAAACGCAGATTCAGTTTTTTTTTTTTTAATACTTTTAGGCTGCGATGTTCTGAAGCAGAATATTAGGAGGGCTAAGTAATCAATATGGCATCTAATCTGAAATAACTGTTACTTCCAAGGAATCATGTTCATTTCAGTGGCGAATAAAGAGGAAAACTGCAGACCTTTATAATTATACATCTGGTATGAGTCATTTGACAGCTCATATAGTCACAGTGTAGTTTTCATTCTCATCTCGTACAAGACTTGGTATGCAAATAGCTCCGACTGGGATCTCGTCACCTGAAGTGTGGCACGAGCCTGTTCGTATCACCTGGCTTGTCGTTTAACATCAGTTTCCACCTCCCATGTTTGTTCATCTTCCGGTTTTTAAGGCGCTGATGACATATGTTTTGTAGCACATGCCATGTGTACGGTATGATGCTCTTAATGCAGCGGTGCATGTAAACTGGGCCTTGAAGTGGGTCATGTTCAGAACATTTTAAACGTTTTCAATTGTAGGTATCATGAAATGTCAAGTGTATATACCTTGATTCATACGTACCACATACATATATGAAATGTGTGACTTTTTGTGTGTGTGTGTGTGTGTGTGGGTGTGTGTGTGTGGGGGTGTGTGTTAATGGCTGCTCATTTTCCAACCATGCAAAAGCATCAATTACACATACCAGTGCACACACTTATTTCATTGCACACGTGAGTGGCCGTGTGCACATCTGGGTTGTGCTCGTATTACTGCTATAAATCATTATAGTATTTGTGCACCTTATTAATATGATGGGACTCACCTCAGAATATGCGCGCATGTGTGCATGACTGGCAAGTTGCCTGCTGATTGGCTTTACATTGAAATACGGGCAATGGGAATTGTTATGTCCTTTAAAGATTGCACCGTTTGGCATTTTTATGAGGAGAAGAATAATGCGTCCACGCAAAAGTAGATTTTCATGTTTTTCATCTGCACATCAGCGATGTTTATTATAACCTTTCCATTTATTTGCCCCTGACCTAACTGAAGTGAAAAGGAAAATTGCTCCCAGTTTCCCCAGGACCAAATGGAAATGTGTCATTACTATTCCACGGCCGAGACCGCAGGAAAAACACAAAACAGCAACGCTACGACTGACAAATTCATCATGCAATCTGAGCGCACAAACTCCAGATTTCATCATCTTGCTCATCAGCAGCCCTTTCCTATGAATTATTTGTTGCCTCCTTTCCTCCTTGCCTGTCCTCCCCTCTTGATGTGGTAAAAACCCATCAAGAATCTATAAGTAGGCCCTGTCCCCGTGTCTCTCAATCAAAATCAGGGGCAAGCAGCTCCTCATCCACTCTGCAGGCTGAATTATTTACCAGTCATTGATGTGGTGTGGTTGACCAGCAGTTTTGCTTGTGAATTATTCATACACTACCCTTTTAGACCAAAGGATTAACACTGATAATATATTCACATTTTGTTGTGGATACCGCATCATAACATGTGACACGTAACCAGTTGAGCATTGGGATGCGCGGGCGGTATGGAAACATGCAGAAATGGTCGGCGTTAGACTTGAAATTTCCCAAATGTGAAACTCTCAGGACTGGAAGTTTAATTTGAATTAGAGGTGTTGTGAAATTCTCATTATATCCCAGTTTCTGCTGCACTGACCTGCTGCCTGTTTGCTGCTGCCGCACTTGGTCCGGATAAACACCCTGTCAGTGCTGCTGCAGCGGTGAGGGAGATGGAAAATGACAGCGTGTGTCGTGGGACCTGCTCACATCCTGACACTTGTCTCCTCTGAATGGCAAATATGATCATTGTGAGACACCCCCTCCCCCCGGCCCCCCCTTCTCTTTACAGATTGTAGAATATGTTCAAAGAGAAAGCTAATGAGCTTACAGCTTGATACATCTCGCGGGTTGCTAAAGGTCTGATTCGTTTTACCTCGCCACAATCTGTGCCTCTTTAGGAAATGCACTTTACACGTAATGTGCAATAGTATTAATCAATGATAAATGTGCTCTATGTCACAACTGTCACTTACTATCACTTTGAATTACTTCCATTTTTTTTTAAATGGAAGACTTTGCGTGTGTTGGGAGATGCATGTGGTCATGATGCCCTTACATACAAAGAGACAGAGTGACCTGGCCATCACCTTGTTCCATCGCTGTAGGCACATCTCAAGTGCACGTGGATGGATCGAGGTCACGTATTGGAGCTGACAGATGAGGGAACGTTTCAAGCATTGATGTAGAACTGTGAGATTTTCTACTTTACTACTACGTTTTTTTTTTCTCTTTTCAGGCAAAAATGCATCAGCAAATTTTAATTACCCTCATTTTAAAGAAATACCTACAATTCCTCCATTCATTTGTGTACTCAGATGCATATACCAATGTCACAGTAACTGCATATTAATTTAATATTAAAAAAAAATCAACCTTGCAAGAGAAAATACACACACTAGATTGTACAACGGCACAAATAGACAAAATACATTGAACTATACATATTGTGGGAACATTTCTTTTGTTTCTGTGAATGGATGTGTTTCTCTCCCACTATTTTTGCTGCGTTTCTGAGTAGAATTCATTATTCTGACTACCTGTGGGAAGAAACTGTCTGAAAGGTGTGGAAGTGTGATTTAATGCTCCAGTAGTATTTTCCAGATGGCAGGAGTGAGAATATTGTGTGGGCTGGATGGCTGGTGTCCTTGATGATGCTTTGGGCTTTCCTTATACACTGGGTGATGAAGATATCATAGAGCCAGTGTAGGTCTCTGCCAGTAAAATATTTGTATGCTCTGCTGCAGTGTTCAGCAGTATGCAGTCAGACCTGCAAGACCATACAATGTGATCCAGCTTTGGTCTCTTTTCAGATGACTTCATGATGATGATCTTTTTTTCATTATTATTTTACTTGTTTCAATTATTTGTGTTAATGGCAAACAGCATAAAACGGACACTGTCGACATTTACTCTGCAGTGACATGGACTTGAACTTTAACCTCTCTTGAATGAATGCATCTCATTGTAAACACGATGTTGAGATCGGGAGATTAAATAGACTTTCAACAGGTGTGCAAAATTCAACGGTACGGATTTGCTGAGCTCATCATAATCTCATCGTCTCTTAAATGAAAATAATGATTAAAAGAAACGGCAATGTGTGTAGAGGTGTATTGTATGTGCAGTTAGCACAGTGGGTGGTTTGTTTGTGAAAAGATTTGGATTTTTTTGTGCGTTTTTTTTTTGGTCGTCACTAAAGCTGCTGGCACTGCACTAACAGCCACAGGCCTGCCCGAGGGTGCCCACTCAAAGCTGTTTCTCATCTGGCGACGCGCTGAACAAGTCAGAGCACCTGTCTGAGGGCCAGTGTTAGACAAAACCCCATGTCATCCAAAGAAGTGAGGCTAATAACACACTTAGGCTGCTGAGGCTCATTTTATTGTGTGTCAAAAAGTGCAACACAGCAGTAACTCCCTTGGCCCTGAAGACTAAAAGCTGAGCAGTCAGCTGACATACGCGGTTAAACATAACAAATCCTTCCTCAACTTTGGGACAAATAAGTTTGCTGTAAAATACAATTTACCATGAAGACGCGACTCATTATTTACTACTGTTTGATGCAAATGACGTCATCAGCCAGTATCCACGGAAACCAAAACGACTTTAAATCATATCATTTAAAGTCGGTCTCTGTTCTTTCAGAGGGTGTGCACGACTAATTGCAAATGTCCAATTTGTAGGAGTGGACAGGGAAACATAAAATATGCATTCAGTGAAGTCAATAGGTAAGAAAACGTTTGAGATCATCAATGTTTCAAGGTCAGGTCAACTCTCCTGTGATTCTCCGATTTGCATCAGGGTTCCTGGAGAATAAAGACGTTATGTGTGGCTTGACCCGGGGTCACGTGTGCACATGTGAGAATGAAAGCAGCGCTTTTTCCTCCCTCCACACGTGCGTTTGCCTTGTCTATATTCGGCATGCATTTAACGCCTGGCAAACAGGGGTCAGAGTTCATACCGTTTGAAATCCATATACCGAGCCGTGTCGAGCGGTGAGATTGTCCTGTAAATATGAGTCATTATCTCTGTAAGACGCACACGGTTATGCAGCAGCTGTGGTGATTATGATGGGACCAATGGATAAAGACAGGCGAGAGCAACAAAGTCTGTGTTCGGCTTCAGGAGGATGGATGGGTCGACCTCCACAGAGATGACTGCTGTTTGTTTTCTATGAGTCACAGTCACGATGGCTTCATAAAGACATAAAATTGCACGATTATTATTATAACAGCGATGATGATGAAGCTCCTGTATGTATCAAGTCTAACATGAGCGGCAAGCAGCCTATAAAGTCCACCTCTTGGAGACTGAAGCACAATGTGTCCACATTATGTATTGAATTTGGTGTGATTTCTGATGTAATTGGAAAGAAAGTCATGGCAGTTACGCAGATGGAGGGAGCCCATCGATTGCTTCAGAAGTCCTCAGTATTTTCCATCTTCTAACCTGTCACCGCTGAGGAGCAGAGACTCCAGAAAGGCTAATTACCAGCACAGACATGTCCCAGCTCAGTCATAGCAGCAGCCCTGACACTTCTGCTCTCCCGCACTGAACCACAACAGTAACTAATTAGCATAGGCGCTACATTCATGATCAACACAAAGCATCCTCTCTTGTTTCCACTGCCATGCCGTGCATTTAAATGAGCCAATTAGCGTATGCATTTCCCCTGGCATCAAGTTCACAAAGTCTTTGATTGAAATTCTCCTCCACAGCGATGCAGCAGATAGTTTATCTGCCATGCAGGTCACTGCAGTCGTATAGGATAAGCGTCATGTAATTCATTGTTCATTGTTGACTCATTAAAGTGTAGTGAAGCCTGGAGGTGGTGGCGATGAGGATAATTGGTTAAAGCTAATGCTCTTAGTCATTTTGGTAAACATGTATATTCCAGGTGAAGAACTGGGTTCATTGTTTAATGTTTTTTTTTTTTGATGAGTTGACTATTTTTTTTAATAGGACATTGTGTCATGCTGTGATATATAGATATAAAGATAATTTTATCTCTTAACGTGTGCCTAAATAAACATAATTAAGATATAAAATTTGAGTTTTTTTTCTTTTTTTTGGTCACATCCAGCTCTTGCAGGGGAAGTCCATTCCGAAACTGGGGTCACTGGATCAGATTGAAACTGGCAGTGGAGACGCAGAGGGCCGTTACAGCGGCGACTGTGATGATGAGGACGGTTGTGGTGGTTCAGGTGGCGGTGAGGTAAAGAGGAAAGTCTCAAGAGTCTCCAAAAGTAAGTGTCTTTTTTTTTTTATCATTTTATTGTAGAATTTAACTAGTTAATCATGTCCTTGACAAGGCAATCCACATTTACCTTAAATGTAGTAGTGTTTGTGTGTATGTGCGCAAGGACTACAGATCAGAAGCTGGCAGCAACATCAGCAACAGCAACATTGTTGTTAAGTGTTTTTGCACATGGAAAAATAAATGTAATAATCTTACTCAAACATTCAAAACAAACAAAAAATAAATTAAAAATAAAATAAAATGGTAAATTTATAAATTAATTAATTAAGTAAAAATAGCTAAAATGATAAAACACTGACTTGGTGTTAACTGTAAAATACAGTGAAGGTTATCAGTATTCACAAAGCACATCTGATCTGATCAAAAGTTATGCTAACAGCATTAAACACCACATACCCTATTTCTGCTATAACTGTCAATGATTATATTAAATGCTGCACTATTTTTTTTTTAAATCACTGAAGCTCTTCAAAGCCGTCGTTGCATAATACTTTATTTTACCAAGACTTGCTTCCGTCTCCATTTTATGACAGTCATAATAGTCATTAAAGATAATAGTTGCTATGGGGACATTATTGCAATCAAGGCCGGTTACATCAGAAATTATTGAAATGATTGCTCCCCGGAGGATCAGTAACCTCAGATAAATGACAGCGACAGAGATTTCCTCTTCATTTTGTTACCTTTCACGCTCTCCTCCGCTCTCTCAGCACACAGACTCCTCCTCTCCTCCCTCCTCTACTCTCCATCAAACATGCTAACAACCCGATTAATCACTTCTCTCATCTTGCCTATGGCGACAGCGGGGGGTGTTGTGTGTGTGGGGGGGATTGTCTGTGTGTGCGCGTGTGTGTGTGTGTGTGTGTGTGTGGGGGGGGGGGTGTCATCCCTCTTTCTGTTCAGGTGTCATCCAAACAAGCCGTTCTATCCGGGTAAATGTTTCCTCTACTGCTTGTCACTCTGTCTCGAGGCTTCAGAGCAGCTCAGGCTCGGGAGGCTGCTTAACAGTTGCTCATCTGAGGCTGTAGGGAGACTGTGACATTTATCACCCATTACAGTAGAGCTGCCCTTACATTGTCATAGGCTGGATCAGCCTGTCTCACATATTTATGACCCACTGTCTGTTGGAACCTCTGTCGAGGATGTGTCCCCTGCTGTTTGACCCTCACACGTAGACTGAGGACCCCCCCCCCCCCCCCCCCCCCCCCCCCCCCCCCCCCCCCACACACACACACACACCTGAATCAGACCTCCGGTCGCTCCCTGCAGGAGTCAGCAGTGGGATTCTGCAGGTTTTTATGATTATTGCTGCAGATCGTTTGCTTTTTATTAGTGGCTGTTTGGTGCTACATCAGATTGGTTACATTTGTAAGTCAATGATACAGAAGCACTAAAATCATCATGCGTTATTTCTGTTTTTTACACATCATGAGGTAGCTTTAAAATGCAGCAACTGCGATTTCATAGCCATCTTAATTCTTCTCTACCGTTACCAAAACTGATGAAATCCATCCACCTAGTTATTCTCTAGCACAACAGGTTTGTTGCTATCTTTTTGGACAATTTAAACCGAAAATATAAAAGAAGCATTTTTTAAAAAATCCAAAACACCTCCTCAGTCCGTAGGAGTGAATCAAGCTCACAGATAAACAAGCATCCCACTGTTCACTGAATCATTCTCCCACATCATCGTAACTAAAGCAGACACGCGACGCTTTCACACGCCAACTGGCTTACGAGACAGGTTAATAAGTTAATGCTATCCACTAATTTGACTGATCGTGGGAAACGTTAGTGATTAATGAAAACATGTGTCTTCGCTCACACAGACTCCTCCTCTCCTCCCTCCTCTACTCTCCATCAAACATGCTAACAACCCGATTAATCACTTCTCTCATCTTGCCTATGGCGACAGCGGGGGTGTGTGTGTGGGGGATTGTCTGTGTGTGCGTGCGTGTGTGTGTGTGTGTGTGTGGGGGGGGTGTCATCCAAACAAGTCGTTCTATCCGGGTAAATGTTTCCTCTACTGCTTGTCACTCTGTCTCGAGGCTTCAGAGCAGCTCAGGCTCGGGAGGCTGCTTAACAGTTGCTCATCTGAGGCTGTAGGGAGACTGTGACATTTATCACCCATTACAGTAGAGCTGCCCTTACATTGTCATAGGCTGGATCAGCCTGTCTCACATATTTATGACCCACTGTCTGTTGGAACGTCTGTCGAGGATGTGTCCCCTGCTGTTTGACCCTCACACGTAGACTGAGGACCCCCCCCCCCCACCTGCCCCCCCCCCCACCCCCCCCCCCACCCCCACCAATCAGACCTCCGGTCGCTCCCTGCAGGAGTCAGCAGTGAGATTCTGCAGGTTTTTATGATTATTGCTGCAGATCGTTTGCTTTTTATTAGTGGCTGTTTGGTGCTACATCAGATTGGTTACATTTGTAAGTCAATGATACAGAAGCACTAAAATCATCATGCGTTATTTCTGTGTTTTACACATCATGAGGTAGCTTTAAAATGCAGCAACTGCGATTTCATAGCCATCTTAATTCTTCTCTACCGTTACCAAAACTGATGAAATCCATCCACCTAGTTATTCTCTAGCACAACAGGTTTGTTGCTATCTTTTTGGACAATTTAAACCGAAAATATAAAAGAAGCATTTTTTAAAAAATCCAAAACACCTCCTCAGTCCGTAGGAGTGAATCAAGCTCACAGATAAACAAGCATCCCACTGTTCACTGAATCATTCTCCCACATCATCGTAACTAAAGCAGACACGCGACGCTTTCACACGCCAACTGGCTTACGAGACAGGTTAATAAGTTAATGCTATCCACTAATTTGACTGATCGTGGGAAACGTTAGTGATTAATGAAAACATGTGTCTTCGCTGATCCAAACGGCGCCACACACAGACGGCTCCACATTACACAATACCACATATCACACAAAGTGGAAAATTTTCATCTATTAAGGAAAAACCTGTGTGATTGGAAAGCTTGTGTTCAGCATCATTCTATGAGTAAACCTCCAGAAAAGTTGAAGTTGGCATAGACTTATAGCACGATAGAGCTGCATTATCTGAACAATAGTGCTATAAACAATAATGCTATTAATTTAAGTCATTTTTAGAAATGCATTCAGCAAGGTCCAACTGCTGTTGTTCAGCTTATGGGTTAATGTCTATAATATCTGGCATTATGTCCTTCATCTATTCACTGTCTGCATGGCAGATAAAAGTAAGGATTGCAGTGTGAGTCATATGTTTACTGTCAAGTTGTTTACCTGACAGTTCATTTTCTTCTTCTGTTGTTGTCTAATGGTAGTTGTCAGACAACGCGGTGCATTACCACCATTAACATCATATTACATTACACACATAACACTTTTTTTCCCCTTTTTGATTTGATGGTGGTTCTTTTCTTCCTCCATTACCTGACAATTATACTGTAACAAAAGGACAGCACAACGACTTTGGATTAGGTCACTGGCCAGGTAAAATCTGATTAATGTCTGGTTCATTGGATTCAGACATTTGGATTCAGGCGTACTGCTCTCTGGGTAATGTGTGGAAAAGTTTGCAGTCCATGTTTGAAAGCATCTGTTGTCTTGGCAACAAAGTGCTCCCCTGCCATCGTGTCACTGAACAGAGGAGGTGAGAAGAGAGGGGTGTCTCTGTTGCACTATGAGCAACAGAGGTTTGTCCACATAATAACTAGATTGTCATTGTGTCCTCCACCGTTCATTTTGTGCCTGTATACTTTAATGTGTGACTGGAGAAATCTCCAAACCGTAAAACACAATTACTAGAACATGCAAACTCAGGGATTCAAACTAAGACTGCGTTTTCTGATCACAAGTTCATTTTTTTTTCAGGTTTATTTTTCACAGGGTCATTTTTTTGCTAGAAATACACTTGATTCCAAAAAAACCCTGTTACATTTCTCTACAGGTAAAAAAAAAATACAAAATTGAATGCAACTACAGACACAGACACACAAACGCAACCGCAGATCAGTATAAAAGAGAAAGAAAGAAGAAAATACTGTGCATGTAAGTGAAGAGGAAAAAAACAACACGCTGAAACCACCTCACTGAAACTGTGATCAACACACAGAGAAAAACACTTTAAAGAACATAAATATCATTGTTTAATTATTCACAAGAAAATAAAATCACAGAAGTGGGAGAAATGAAAGTTAGATAATGTAGTGTGAAAAACATGCACTCTTTGACTCTTGAGTTTTAATATGAAATAAAATATATATGTTTATGCCCATGCACTGGTGATAGCTGAGGTTGGATAGAAGTTTGTGGGTTGTCTGTGTGTACTATGTATGCAAGCTCTCAGTATTTGTTAATACGATGTTTTAGAAATGCATGGAGGAAATTTTGTGGTTTGTATGGTTCAACCATTTACTTGGACTAAACTTGGAATGAGATTTTGTCAAAAGCCAAAACACACTGCAACCTCACAAAACACATTTTTGGCCAGAATGCAGAACTCCTATGGTAAATATGACAAACTCCACATAAAACTTTAATTTAAATCCTTCAAAGTCTCCACTACATAAGGCACGGCATATGGCGAAGATAAATATAGATGTAAAGTACAACTTGACTGAGCCATACAACATCAAAGCAGTAAATGTAGTTAAATCTCCGACGACAAAGAGGGTAGTCACTGTGTCACTGTGTGACATTTCCAGTTGCCATTTAAAGGAACAATGCTAAGCTAAAAAGAGAAAAGCCATATTGCCAGATTCAGAGCTTAAACGGCATTGTATAATTTAAAGTGATTTCTTTCTCTGCAATTATCCATAATCCCCCTCCCCATTGTGTCTTTGATGTTTATCAGCAGAACAAGCTGATGATAGATCAGCATGATAAGGAAATAAAACGGTATCAGCTCAGCGCTGACAATACGAGCCAGATTTAAGGGATTATCCTCATTAAGCAGTATTACTGCTGGGCGAGGATGTTATGTATGTGACAAGAAGCAGCAATGTGAGCAGTTCATCTATCAGGAATGTTTCAAGGATCTCTGAGTGATTAGATGTTGCACCAGGATAATGTTTCGTCTGCAGTGCCCTTCAGGTTGTCGTTCAGATTCACCCCAAAACATTGATTCACTTCTGACATGCTGGCTCCTCACAGCTCATAGAATCACAGGTAATGTAGAGTGAAGAAAACTCAGGAGGACCAGGTAAAGTGCGCGTCCAGGGGCTTTCATGCAGGTTTTCCTACATCAGACTTAATTATTCAAATTAACTAATGCGATCTGGGTCACATCGTGTCAATGATATTCTATATATTTCTTGCACGATTTTAATTGAGCATAGCCAGACTTCATTAGACGGCCAAATAACAACCACAGGAGAAATTTTCGCTTTTTCAAGTTCACTAACTTTGGTTCACTTTTGCAGCACTGCCTTATGATTGAACCTCACTAGACATTTATACACCCGCTTTAATCACATTTAAATCTTGCCAGACTCAGCTTTCAATATAATAAATCCAGTTTTGACATTTTAGCCGTGGTGGCATTATTATTCTGTTGTGAGTCAACAACAACAAAAATCCATAGCCTTATGAAATCATATATTAACTTCAGATTGCAAAACATGCTCGCAGTCATCATGCTGCCATTTAGATATGTTTAAATCGATTCCCATGTTTAGATATTTCTATACATTTCCAATTGGGCCGTCTAATGGCGCTTTTGGATATCTGTTCAAAAATTCATGCCATAGTTTTTGTAATTTAGTCATGTAAAATTGCTTGGCACAATACGCATCTACTATTCCTTCAACAAATAAGGGGAAAGTCCTCATCTTTCCTTGACCCTGTACAACATTTTAGATTTCTGTCTCCGCCTGTAGTGAAAAACAACTAAGAGTTTATTTCATGCACCAACCCCGGCAGGCTGCTCCAGGCCTCTTATCTGGCCCGGCGCGGTTTCTCTGCAGACACTGTGATTGCTTGCAGCGTGAGCATTTTACTGCAGAGAGATATCTGTCAGACACACTGGCAGCACGAGAGACAGAAATCGATTTCTAGCAGGTAAGCACAATGAGGGGAAGGCGAGAGGCTCCTTTAGCATGAATCCTATTAATTAATAGTGTCCCAGCAGGAGAGTATTCGATGTTATCTGAGCTTCTCCCACACGGTGCAGCAGTAAATGAGTGGTGAATCTATGGGCATAGCAGCGTTAATGGCAAATCCAGGCTGCAGGAATCAGCGCCCATAAGTGAATCTAAATTGTGTGTTAGTTTACAGGGTGGTGTGGGTTCCAGCAGAGATGAATGTGACAGACAGAGTGCAACATCCACTTTGTTAGACATATGCAGTAATAGGCCTATTGCTGGGAGCCTAACGTGTTTTTTCCCTAACAGGCCCTGTAGTAGGTAGTAAGTCATACTGCCTGTTAGAAAGATCTTTACCCTCATTACAGTGAGATCAGATTAGGCCACCTGCAGTGACTCCTGCCCTCCCCTGCGCCAGTGATAATGGGATCAAAACATTAGCAGCAGTGTAACTCGTAAGCTCTTGACCAGTGAGCTTCAGAGGGTGGAATTCTAAGTTGTCTTATTATCGCTCGTTTAAAGTAAGCAGCTGCGCTAATGAATAACTAAGGAGTCCATCAGGCAGTGTCGTCTCTCAGTCAGACCTGAATGAAGTTGTAATGAAGCGCTACAAAAAGATTTGTTTCTAGTAACCGACGTGATGTACGTCGGTTGCAAAGATAAAGTTCCATGTATCTAGTGTGAAGCAAGTGGCTGCAACTAAACAACTCACTCGACAAATAGTATTTTGTGTAACTTCAGTTCACTAAATTGCGTATCATAGATTGAGCCTCTTTTTTTCCGGGATGGTTTTCGTTAATTCCCGTTGTGCAGCCACAGCTCTGGATGTGTTGACAGATTTCCTGCATTATCTTAAAGCGCTGCTGCAGCTGTTGTTGGGTATTATGACGTTGCAGCTGCAGTTTAAATAGGCCTTTTGTTGTCGACTGAACTGGAGACCTTCATGAGAACGTGTTTGGCGTAAGGAATAATCAGATCAAATTAATGCTCAGTGGCTAATTGAGCCAAAACTGGATCGCTGCAGTCTCCTGCAGAAGCAGTCGCCATTACCAACACAAATGGGTCCTGAAATAATCACCGCCCACTGGCTGAAGAGAGTAATCACGTGCCGCGCTAATGCCAGGCAGCACAAATGAGTCATTTACTGACAGCAGACTCTTCCCCTCACACAACAATACTGATCATTAAGGATCCCAACAAGGGCATAGTACCAGCCTACTTCTGTCCAGCACGGAAGACATCAAAGTCTTGATGCTAAAGGGACATGTGTGTCGATACAGGATACAAGACTCAGCAGGGGGATTGGAAACAGCAGCAAAGCGCCGGCTGCTGAGGACACAGCTGTCACTGTGTGACCGCGCGTTGAAACAGATGAGCCTGAGTGCGGCGCAACAAGCACTGAGAACCATAATTACTTCTCACCACTGAGATTAGAGGCAGGTAATGCATATCCATATTTTTTTTTATTTTTAACCTCTGCTGCTTAGAAATGATCGTCTCTAAGCAATTTGTAAAAACTAACAAAACGACTTCATCGCTGTGATCAAAATTATTTTGGAGTATTTAGGTTGCAGCATTTTGTTTTTTTTTGTTTTGTTAACAGCACCACAAAGAGGTTTTCCTCCTGCCATGGTGCTCACTTACACAATGCTGCTCAGCTGTAGCCAGGATGAGCAACCATTAGCCTAAGGCAGCACTCACCGAGCCTTGGACCGTCTCGCAGTATACAAGGTCAACAGCACACTAAGAGACGCAGTGGAGTTGTGGTGGAAAATACAACAAACCCGCTCTCAAAGTCGACAAGTGACTAGCGTTTGCGGCACCATACAACCTAATGTGCCATCCCCGGTGCTTTTCTGCGTAGGCTTTAGACCTTCCATCGAGATCACTGTGATGACTGGATGCAGGTTCATGAGGGAGGCTACGACCATGCTTGCCATCAAGCTGAATGACAAGAGGGTATACAGCAATGACACTGAAGAGCCATTTCGGAGTGGAAAAAATGTAACTGGGTGGAAGAAAATGGTGGGAGAATAATTGGACCTGAAGGGCCGGAGCTATCAGACAGCCAAATTACAGACTAGAGACAGGACAGCTGCAGAGACCTAGAGCCAGGTGGATATTAAACAAGTATGCACAAACAGAAAGTACACGCTGTGTTTGTTAACTATGATTTTATAAAAGAGGAATGCATGGTGAGATTGTGTACATCCGTATGCATACGTCATCCCCGGCATACAGGCAGCAACATACTTGATAGGTACGCGATTACCTGACTACAGTTTGCTCGACTGGCTTTCACATGTTCAGCCATTGGTCTAATGTCCAAAGAATGGACATTAGACCTGTTCCAATGTGGCAACAGGAAATCCGCATGCCGTACAGGGGATTCAGTCACTGTCCAGTGCAGCTGGAGACAGTCAAGGTGAGCATCAAGGACACTGTATGAAACTCGAAGCGTTCATGAGTACATTAGTAAAATGGCTCCTGTCAACGCAGATGGATGAGGTGGCTGCTGGAGATTGCCAGAAAAACGACACCATCTGCCATTAGAGGGGTCCAGGCATTATGATAAGGAGTCTATAATCTTAGTTCAGCAATTTCGGAAAGTTACTCTGTCTCATAGATAGTTTTAAAAAAATCAAGTGCTGGTAAAAGGGTGACCGATAATTTTTCCATTTAGAGACACCTATTTATTATGATGGCAATTCCCATTAATCATTGAGAGTTATACATTAACTACTCTGGAAATGGACATCAAAGCCCAACTTAATTATTAATGATTTAAAATACTAAATATCCCTAAAACGTTCTTGGCCAGCTAGTTAAGGTCTGTGGTGCAACACTAAACGCACAAAGTCCCGAGGAAAAAAATATCTGACAATAATACATCTTAAATATACAATGGAAATAAATCAAAGCCCAGAATGTGAGGTTTTAATTTGTGAAGACATAAATTTACAACACATGTACAAGTGATAACATGCAGATTTATTGGGCAGGGTTCTTGTAGATGAAGGCTAAGGGCATCCTGGAAGAGATCATTCCCATCAGGATAAATCAGGGTAAATGTGATCGATCACAGCAACTTTGTATTTACAAGCAGTGACCTTTCCATCTAAGGGGGCAAGTGGACCAGTGGTCATCCAATGGGTGCTCATGACCAAATTTCCAACCCTGTTTACTGATGTCATTCCCACAGATCTAAATTCCTATGTCACTGTTCCTGTGTCACAGGAGAGGCAATATCATTTTGTATATCAAAGCCAACACAAACCAAAACTCCAGCAGCAGAAATAAAAACACCATATTTGGTGGATTTACCCAAAGATGAAAAATCCTGAGGGTAAACATTTCATTCTAGACGTCACCGTTCAGGAGTTTATTGGCCAGACATATGCATTAATATCTTTACACCACTGGGTGTTCTGTGTAAGTTCAGCTGCTAAAGTTGTAGTGGTAGAGCTTTGAAGCATCCAAACATATGACTTGTTGCTGTAAGATCTCTTTGTCGAAGAGTTCTGGTCGACACTCTAATGACAAAAGATTGGCGTCAGCCCTTAACAAATATATATTTGGCAACAGCTACAAATACCAAAGCTAACTCGTATACTCTCAAATTGGCAGCATTATTTGAATAATTAAAGACATTGTCCCTTTTATTTTGAATGAAAGCTTTGAATGGGTCTGAATGTACTGTACTTTGTGTTGGTTGCTTTAGTTGTTTCATTCTGTGTCGTATGTTTTTGTTGCGTTCCCAGTAACATATCACAACCCTAAGATTGCTGAACTGCCCTAGATTACTAAACAACCTTAAACAACAAATTAACCCCACTGCCTCCCACTCATCCACAGATTGTTTGAGGCTTTAGCTTCACTCTGGGATTAGTTTATGTAATCAGTCTCTTGTGACTCATCCTGGCTGCCTCCCCCGTTTGCTATGGGCTTATCCACCCCATGGAGAATTGTACACCTTTCTCTAACTCAGCCCACTTTTAACTTCTGGAAATGATAGACGTAAATGACCTATCAGAAAGTCACGTTAATTAAACGAGAATTAGGGAAGTATCAACATGTAGGTTTCTGCCAAACCACAGAAAAGCCATTTAATCCATGGACAACCTGGCTGTATATTTATACCTTTTCAATAGGTAATATTGATGAGGTGTGTGTGTGTGTGTGTGTGTGTGTGTGTGGGGGGGGGTATACAGTTTGTCTTGTCAACAGTCAATCAACAATAACATATTACACAACAAGGACATACTGTAATTTATAATCAGGCTTTCTAATACTCTGGGGATTTTCTTTGTTGTATGTCCTTGTTCAAGTACATTGAAAAAAAGTAGAGGTTCTGCGAGAAATTATACCCATTCATATACACTTTGTAAGCCATAAAACCAGGCAGATGAAAACATACAAATTAATATCTGCAGTATATTCACATATGTTCGCAGCTCAGATTAGTTCTGGTTCTGATTAAAAAAAAAAAGAATCACACACTGACTGTCAGTGAAGATCAGTGCCTCATCTAACTCGCAACATGCATGGAAGGAAATAAAAGGCAATTGCTTTTTGATTTGTCGCAGTAAAGATAATGACACTTTTATTGTGCGATAATAGAAACCGTGCATTTTCTTTATCTTTTCCCTTTCAGGTGTTTTTTTTTTTTAAGCGAAGCTTTTTAACCCCAGTAAGTTGTCATTATCTTCAACAGCACATTCTGCTTTTCAATAATTTTCTCCCACCTTGCATGATTGGATGGTGGGTTTAATGAGCTGCGGCTTGCGTGCGGAAGGACACCTCATCGCGTTAACGAACCATGAAAAGGGCAAGCACACATCATCGTGTGAACTGTTTTTATAATCAGCTCGCTGTCAGACACAGCCCCTCGACCAAAAATCTGCTCTATCAATCAGCACAGATGCTAAACATTGCATTAAGGGTGGTTTGAAACCTTTGCTTTCTAGTCCAGCCAAATTGGAATCATTTATTTTCCTTCCGGGTTCGATTTGTTTGGGCAGGTATGAACATAGTAATGGGACTTGGGTGCGAACCAAAACAAACCATATCAAGATGCCTTTATGTCAGGGTCAGACTACAGAGTATCAGCTGGATTATTGCAATCTTAAAGTTAAATTCCCTAAAACATGGATCCCCAAACCCTCTTTAAAGAGAATGTCTGTAACATATTAAATGGCAATATTTTTTAAAACTGGAGAGACATTTCCAAAAAAAAAGTAAACGTCAGGGGTCAATAAAGTCGGTAGGATTCATCATGCATGGACCATAAATGTACCTATAAAAGTATTAATCCAGTCGTATTGACCAATGATTTTAGCCATCTACTGAGCCATTTTAGCCATCCTCCAAAAAAAATGTGTCGTGGTGTCACGGATAATTATTTTCAACCCTGCTACCATGCAGCAACATTTGACTGTAGTAAAACAACACCATAAATCATCCATTTCTTATGTGTCCAAAAGATGACAGATATAGGTTTTCTTTGGAAAAGGCATTTGCTTCGAGTTAGCCCTGTAATACAACGTTATAAAAGGAGTTACCTTGTTTCCCCATGGAATTTTATGCTGTACCTTATGCAACATGAAAGCAGACCTTGCCTGACCCACCCCACTTGTCAGCATGGTGACATATGACAGGCAGGTTTTGTCTCTTTCTTCTTCATGTCCTCTGAAAATTTCACTCAGCCTTCATCCCCAGACCTCCAAGGTTATCCTTAGATGTGCATCAGCAGCCTTGGCAGACCCACGCACTGCTCTCCCATCATCCCCTCTCTCTCTCTCTCGCTCTGTCTCTCTCTCTCTGACCCTCCCAGGCAGAGAAGAACCCATTTACTGTAGGTCTGCAGCAAAAGCCCCCAGCTCACCCTCTTTTTCAATCATATGCA
Organism: Trinectes maculatus; assembly: GCA_016785345.1. NCBI lineage: Eukaryota > Metazoa > Chordata > Actinopteri > Pleuronectiformes > Achiridae > Trinectes > Trinectes maculatus. Next base: position 443,596 of record JAFBJQ010001114.1, read on the forward strand.
CACACACAGCCACATTTATACAGAAGCATGCATGGACACACACAAGTCATACACACACCTCACACCTTCACTCGCTGACAGAAGCACATCAGGTGAACCGATGAAAATCTGAGTCACCCAACAGGCACAAGGTGTCTGCGCCTACTCAGATTGATGTTTTGTGTTGCCCTTCAGTGATAATGGATGAGAAATAACGGAAAAGGGTGATATCCAGACAGGAGACAGCGCTAGATGTTTGTCGTGGCCACGTGTGAAGAGGACTGTTGTCGTCTGTTAGAGGATTCTGACAATAACAACTAACATAACATAACTAACATCTAAAATGAAGCTACACCTCATCAACATAACAGTTGTTACAGTTGCCTGACAACGTGATTTTGTTACGTAAAAGCTATGGATGTAAAACAGTTGTAAGTTGTATTAAAATGTTAAACTTTTTTTTTTTGGTGTTCAGGATGTATTGTAAAACCGTCCACTCTACACAGATTCATAGATGTTTTATTTCCCACAACAATGCAGAAAGCCATATTGACAATGTGTAGGTCCTTTCTCTTCTGAATACTCCGTATTCATACTATACAGTTCAGATTTGTGTTCATTCATAAATAGACATTGCATTTTAAATTGCAAGTTGATACCAATCAGCCAAATGACTTAAACCAGTGCCTTGTTCTTGATGTCAGCAGATCACAGATATTTTTTTTGTTATTCTGTTCACTTTTAAAGGAAACAAAGACAACAGACAACAGACATGGCATTTGCAAGCTGTCATTCGGTTGCTGCAAAAGTAGTGGTAATGCGTTGACACTTCGAACCTCTCGTGCATTCATCCCAGTTGTGTTCTGTTCAGTTGACCTCTGTGACTCTAAACGCTGGTGGAGCACCCTTAAGTCATCATCGCGTTCTTGAAAGCTTCTAAGGATAATGAATATTTTGTGTCGTGGTCCATCATCCTGCTGGAAGTATCCTTTAGAGAAAGGGTAGACTGCGACCGCGGCTAAGAACGGTGTAGCATTAAAATGATGCTCAGTTGTCTTTAAGGGGCTTAAATATGTACCAGGAAACACTCAGAGATATACACCAGCATCTCTAGATTGGTCCTCCATCATAGATAGAGATGGATTCAGGACACGATGCAACACAACAAATTCCTCGGCACTATGCAATCATTTAGGGCTGGTGAACACGTGCCCTCCGTAACCTCATCTCCTTCTTATTAGCAGACAGCAGTGGAACCTTATGCAGTGTTTTGGTGCCACAACCCACACATTTTCAAGGTTCAACAAGACGTGGCACAGACGTGCCCTCCTTCACCTTGCTGTTGCGCTCGACTTTTATTCATTTACTTTTCGCCTTCATGTGAGCTTAAACGACTCCCGCCAGTTTCCTTTGGCCCCTTGTACTGACGAGACGTTTCCACCTGCGAAAAAGCCACTGACTGCGTATTACCATTGACTATTTCAATTGCTTTAAACTCTAGATGGTCTGGTGTACAGGCATCCCTGGTGGGAGACAGCTGCTAGATGTGAAACAGAATTGCTTCCTACTCTTTTGATTAATCTGACAGCTCGGCCTGCTTGCGCCCTAATGTGTTTTGTGCAAAAACACTCTCTCAAAAAATATCATCTGAAGAAATCAGAGAAATATGATTTGACCTAACAAAATGCAGCTTTTTGTGCTGCGGAGACCGAGGGGATGTCTGAGCATTTGATAGTGATAACCATCTGGATGAGAAAATGTAAGTGTCAACAGTATTCCGACCACACAATTGTATCAGTCAGATATCAGAGAGCTGATATGTGTTAGTGATCTGTGATCCCCCTGTGGGAATCGCATTTTCCCCCCAGCTTTGCCTCCTCAAATCCCACAATGACTCATTTTCCACATCAGAGTGACTGAATGTCACAACACTGTGTGCAGCTCACAAACACCCAACACTCACATCTCTCACATCAGAGTCAATTAATGGTCACGGCTCACTGTGGCACATTCAGACAGGAGCCCAGCAGCAAAATGTGTAGTTTCATGCCCTGGCTTCACTCTGAGCAGTATTAAAGTCAAATGTCAAAAGTAATGGTAAGAATTTGAAATAAAACAAATATATATATATCTACATCATGACTACAACAATCAATTCCTATTTAAATCCATTTAATAACTTGTTATAAATGAAACACAGGTAAATATATGCAGATAATATTTAGATGTACTCATGATTCAAACTTACATACACACATTTGTACTATACATGCTACTTCCTGTTGTCACTGATTGCACAGCACTGGAGAATACATTCTCATATCATGTTTCCTTCAAACACACACAGTAGTCTGAAAAAAAAGATAAACTAAATTATGGAAAAAGTATCTATTTATTTATAGATGAATTAAAATTCAAGGAACAAGCTTGTTGTTTCCTGGTGGAAGCAAAATAACAGTGACAGTGAAATCAGAGAGGTATGGAAATATTTGATCAGTTTAGATGATACAGGTCAAGTGTAGATTTAGCTTTAGGTGCACAATGGAGCTATATACTGGCATTCATATATGTGTTTGTATCAATATACTGTACATACACATAAACAATGGTGGCAAACTATTTTCCGATTCATCTGTATTAACTATAGTTTTAATCGGGGTTTTCCAATCGATTCAGTGTTTGTCGTAAAAGACGTGACTCGTAAATATTATTCAGGTGATTGTCTTCGTGCTGATTGATATTTTAAAGCAAGTCAGGCAAAATCTATTTGCTAGCATGTCTTGGGATAAGTTAAATTAATAGGATGCTCTTGTAATGTCTATGTTGTCTTGGCGGGAAAGCAATAGGACTGAAAAATCAGAGAGGGGTAGACATATTTTATCATTTTAGATTTTTGCTAAAGAAAAATGGTAGATTTCAAACTTTATAGTGCACTGTTTGTCAACCGAGTAAACAGAAAACCCTGGAGCTGCAGCCCAACAGAGTAGGTTCCGTATGAAAGCAAACAGTTTAACTGGCTTTTGTGCTCTTTTTTTTTTTTAAACAGGATAAAATCTCCCCCAGCCCAGGCTAAAATTCATATTTTCATTTGAATGCTCTTAGGGACTGAATGATTGCATCATAAAAAGGCACACATGCCATCAGCACACACAGGAGATTTATTTTTTGCGGTTTCTGCAATAACTTTTCTTAATTCTTATTCAATTAAGTTTAAGGGATTGAGCCTGTGAGAGAGACATAAAACATTTTACAATAGCAGATAGGTTTTCCAAAATGTCTGAAGAACAGAACACTGTATAAATCAACACATTTTGCAAATAAGCAAATAAAGGCAATAAAAACCTGTTATTCCGATCAGCTTGTGCAAGCTGACTTATTGTTTCAGCTTATTTTGCAAAGAAATCATCAGATAATAACAATCATATCAGAGCTGTATATTTGACTGTGCTGTTCAAACTGTGGACACACTGAAAAACAGAATGTAAACAAACTGAATACAATTAGTGTATTCAGTAGTGTAAAAAACGCCTGTAGAGTAATTAAAGTAATGATTCACTGACCTCAGTGTTTTGCCTCAAATCTCTTTCATTGCTGCTCAGAAACAGTTGGATTGATAATATTTTAACTAATATTGCAGTTGATGTTAACGCTGTCGAGTTTGAAGCGATTTGTTTCTTTAGTAAAAACTGTCTATTATCTACCTTTTAAATGTTTGGTAAAGCGACCCTGACACATTTTAAATTCCCACTTATAAATGAAATAAATAATTCCTGTGAAACCTGTGAGTAACAGTTCAGAAAGATTAAAACGTAGCATCCGCACCGAGTGTGAAAGTTAATTAAATCTTAAATTCAGTGATGGTTCCTGTTACCCCTTTAAGACGCCTGTCTTAAATTCTTAAATAAGTGAAATTTACTACAACCAGAGCTTCCCTCATTCAGCATGCATCATGAACTTTATTGTCCCAAAGTGAACAAATCTAAAGTGTCTGCACTGTACTCTATGAATATTAAATTCATCTGCCTCATCTGCGCCTGTAATATTAACAGACAATAAAATTGGGTCTTTCATAAAAAGTGAGCGCATATGCTATAAGATAAAAACATTTTTTGGGTCGGGAACGAGGCAGAGATTGTCCACCAACGTGCTTCCTGTCTGAGCTGTCACAGAGCTCCCCATCATATCATATCATGCATCTAATCCAATTATTACATTTCAGTTGAGAGTAAACAACCTTGAGTTGAATTACAACCATAATGGAATCGCTTAAAATGTCAATATAAATGGTAATTGGCCTCATAATTGTAATGGGCCTCCTCAGGCTTATTTACGTTGCAGAGAGTGCCAACTATCCTGTTGTCTGTGTTCGCAGACAAAGTCAAAGATTATATAACTTGCACTGTCAAAACAGTTAAACTACTGTAGTTGTTACTATGCTAATGTAAGTGTATAATTTGTGCACTGATTAATAAGATTAACCCACACTGTTATTCTAGAGACGCTGTTGATGAAGTTGGTATGATTTAAGAACAAGCCTTAAAGCCTACTATAACCCTGCTATGTGTAAGTTTTCTCTGCCACTGAAAGTGTGTTTTCTTGTCGATGCTTCTTCATTAGTGTTCTTTTTGTTGTGTTGTGTTGTGTTGTGTTGTGTTGTGTTGTGTTGTGTTGTGTATAGAGCCAAAAAAAGAAACATGTTGACATTATCAGCTTGGAACGTCTTGAATTCCACTGCATACAAAAGGGGATGTCAGTCTATCCTACTACAAGATAATCTGTATTGACCTTTTGTTGCATCAGGAAAGTAGGCTACGTTCTTTACAAGATAATTTCTGTGTTTTTGTAACGGTAAGAAAAATTGTTTATTTTACTTTTTTTGAGAACGACAGCAACATCTTGTATTGATCCGCAGGATACGAGTCAGCAATAGGAGAGATGTTCAAAAACTATAAATGTGTAGGATTAGTGAAAAACAATGTGGTTGTTAAAGTGGTCCTTTTCCCCATTGGAGCAGTGTATCCCTGTTAGAGCAGACTCTGAGAGGATGGACATCCATTATGTTTGGTGCCGTGGAAGTAGAGAAGATTATCTGACTCCTGCAGGTTGAGCCGGCATCCCACAGTTTGCAGACATCAAGATCCATCTCCCAACTGTCGATCAGAGTCTGGCGCTGTCTCCATTAGTCCGTAGTGGCAGATGTTTTCCATCCGCCATCCATTGCTTAGTGTCACACATCCTTAATTGGGCATGGTAATTATCCAATCACACAATATTAAGTGTCCTATTTGTGGATATGTGGCTGCTGAAAATGAATAGTTATTGATTGGCAATACTGACATTCAACTTACTCCTTTTCGCACATTAGCCGAGCATTGATTGCTGGCAGCACTTCCTGAGAATCGACCAGATTCCTAATGTGCGGTCCAGGCTTGACCATTAGAACCATCCATTATCACACCAGCCATCCACAGGCTTGTCACTAAGACCTGGTGGGAAAATGGCGAGCAGACATGATTGTGACTGGGAGGCAGAGGCACATTTAGGTTCTCTAGTTTCTGTTAGAAAGCTGTTGCATAATTAATCGATCACAGCCTATGCTCTGGGTCTCTAGCAGGTTAGAATATGCATGAATGAAGCTTTTTTGTGTGCGCGTTAGCCTGTTTATGTTTTGAGTCATGTGCACATTACGTGAACAGTATGAACTGTTCTTGTATTTATACATTGCATGCAGGGACTTCATATGGATATGGAGTGGTGGTGGTTTAACATTTCAGGGTGAAGGGCTAACTCTGTTAAACTGTCCTAATGTAAAGTGTAGTAAATGTAATTGTTATAACAGAGCCGTCAGCCAGTTATCAGCATTTCCACGACTTTATGTTAAGTACATTGTTGTTCCTGTTTCTGGGCCACCCCAGTGTTTTGCTAATTGGACGTTTCAAAGTAAAACGGGTTCATTTAGCATTAGCGGCAAGATGTCGGTGTAAGCGTAAACACGACTGATATCAGTGAGCTAAAATTAAGAGCGGTGTTGAATTACATGCTGCTTTGTCTCCTGTTAATCACTTGTGCATGCAGAGACAATTCTAATCCAGATGGGAATGGTGGATTTTGTGAAAACACAATGAAAACCACTTTAGAGAAAGTTAATTATGAAATGTAAACACACTAAATGGCTGTAGCTGAAAACAGGCCAGTCATTAATAGTATGGAGTTTTTGTATTTAAACCTGAAGAGTATAACTTTATATGACCTGCAGTGAACTTTAACACATGTTTACTAATGGATTATTAGGATTTATTTATTTTATAAAATTCCAAAGTCCGTGCATTGCTGGCCGATCATCAGTCTATCCTCTTCGTTAACTTTCTGTTTAAATAGATACCCAGTCAGCTGTGTGCAGCCTCATTCCATTGCTCATACTGGCTGTCCACACAAGTAATCTCTTTATGTTCTGCATTTATGGGTAACCTGGGCTTGCTGGGGTCCGAACTTTAGGAGAGATCTATCATCGTAACACAGGTAGGCAGTTTAATAACGCTGCTGTGGACTCCTGAGAAAAGCCAGGCATTTATTTAATGTAACGTGGGCAATGTTGGTGGGCTGACAGATGGCCCAGGCAGGAAAAATTATGCTCTGTTCCTCTACCTGCTGGATTCATATAGGACAGCAGCCTGGGAAGGAGTGTGTTGCCATGTACTCTCTGTACAGATTAAAATGTAAATGTCCAGTAAATGAAGATTTTAACGTGTACATTTATCAGACCGGATAGTAAACTGATCAAAACCCCAAAGAATCATATCAGTGTTTCCTCTTATATGCTTCCTCTTCCTCAATAATCAAATCACTGAGTCTATGTATGGAAAAATACAACAATTTGTGTGTGTGTGTGTGTCTGTGTGTGTGTATGTAATAGCACATGAAACATCCTAAAATCAAACATATCTGTTTTTAAAATAACAAAACATAAACCATTTTAGTTGCATCATAATTTGAAGCTCATGTGCCTGTTTATACACTCGGTCTAGGAGGTCTAAACAATATTACTTTGCCAGGAGTTGCAGCCAAGCCTCCAGATGTTTAGCAGAAAGAAGGCAGTGGCCAGGCTCTTCATGTGTGCAGTCCATAATAACAACAGCTGCTGAGTTACTATTAATGTCAAACAATGTGGACATATAATATAATATGTAAAGTGTTAGTGTAGTTCAAGAAGCACCAGATTCATCTTTTATAGGATGTATCCATTAATAAAACAGGAGGGTTTAAAAAGGAAAAGGTGTCTTCTGCTACTCGGTGCTTCCCAAAACAGCAAAGGTGTTTATGCTTTGCTTTGTTGATAAATATTTCACATGAAATTACAACGGCCTTTCAGTACAAATCTCCACACAGGTGAAGATACACAAAACAAAGCTGTGGCACTCTCACTTCCTTTGCCAGTTCACTGCATTTTGTGTTCTCAGACATCTGGTGACAAGTTTGGATCTTTCTCCATAAAACACGCTACATGATGGTTTTATCCACGAGGCCTTTGTCAAGGTTTACACTGTTGCTCCAAAACGCTTGCATCCCATGTGCTGCTGGGGTCCACCACTTCACACTGGTGCTGCTTATTGCATGGAAAGTTTGCTGTGGCAAGAAGCCCGTATGTAAATCATGCATATTTGATGAGACATGCAGCAGATGAGCCTGGGCCCTCCAGTCATGCCTCGCATTAATTAAATACCAATTGGCCCTGCTTCTGTACCTCATTTCATGCCACATTCACACCTTGTCTATGCTTGTTGACGAAGAGTTAAAATGAAAGTTGTGGCCTTGCAGCATCATACAACTCGTAGCACTGTTCAGCTCGAGCATCACATTCCCAACAGTTAATGAATTCTGACTTGATTTCTGTGGGGAATGCATAGGTTGGAAGGAAACCTATACAGACAAAGTTCTGCAGCAGGTAACAAATATGCCCAGTGGTTACAGCTGGTTGGTCATTTATGGCTTTAATTTGTTGATAAATTTGTTGATAAACTTTATTGCACAGTGATGAAACATGAGAAACATTGTCAAACGTTGGCGCTGTTATGCCTCATGATGAGAGGCTCGTCACATAATGGCTGAATATACACAAAGGATAAAAAGTTAAATTCTGCTCATTTCGCCATGCAGAAGAGGTACTAATGAATTATGACTCTAATATCCTAACCCTAACAACTACTGTCCCCCCCGCGGAGAACAAGGGTAGACTAGGTCCCTAGGTCTCTGATCGTAGGAGGCGACAAACGGAGTAGAATATTATGTGTTGTAAAATACTATAATGTGAAGGTTGCAATCCATTCTAAAGTGATGCGATGTGTTGTAATCTAGTGCACATGGTGGTAATGCAATAATGAATTGCTTCCCAACTGCCATTACATAAAAATAAAGAAAACCACAGTCAATTGCAGTATTGTTATAATTACACGTTACATTGATACATATTAGATCTCTGTCTCTGTGTGTCTATAATGTCTTTATTTGAAATACAGTGGACTATTTGTTTAATTAAATTATTATTATTATTATCATTATTATTATTATTATTATTATTATTATTATTATTATTATTATTATTATTATTATTATTATTATTATTACTATACA
>JAFBJQ010001118.1:0-16812 GCA_016785345.1 Trinectes maculatus
TTTTCTACCAATTGGGTGCGTTATTTCCCTTTTTCGTGTTTGGCCATTTTTGGACATTTTCGACATACTAACCCCTTACGTGTTTCTGCGATTTTGGACCGATGAGAAAATTAGGTTTTCTGGTGTCTAATCCAAAAATATCATTCTGGGGGGTGATTTCAGGCTATTTTCTACCAATTGGGCGCGTTATTTCCCTTTTTTGGGTTTGGACATTTTTGGACATTTTCGACATACTAACCCCTTACGTGTTTTCGCGATTCTTGACCGAGGAGAAAATGAGGTTTTCTGCAGTCTCATTCACAAAATATCATTCTGGGGGGTGATTTCAGGCTATTTTCTACCAATTGGGCGCGTTGGTTTTCTGGCGTCGAATCCACAAAATATCATTCTGGGGGTTTATTTCAGGCTATTTTCTACCAATTGGGCGCGTTATTTCCCTTTTTCGGGTTTGGCCATTTCTGGGAATTTTCGACATACTAACCCCTCTGCCGTCTAATCAACAAAATATCAAGATGTTGGTGATTGCATGCAATTTAATGCCATTTTAGTTTTTAAACTTTAAAAATTCATAATCATAAAGTTTGATAAAAATGCTTTCAATGCCATTAAATAACATGTATTCACCATATTACTATGATTAGATGCCATAAAACATAATTTCTTGATAGGTCAAAAAACTGAAAAAACATAAGGACATAGTATGTCATCGCAAAATTTAACAAAAATTTTCAATTTTAAAGAAAATGTCAGAAATCATGAAAAAACGTGATAGTATATGTCAGCTCGAAATAAAATGTTCTTAAAATCGTTAAAGTTCAAGTTTCCATACAGACAACAGACTTTAGATCTGTTTAGACAGCTTTTATTCTCATGTGACAGCAAATAGATGTAACCTTTGACCCTGATCCTACAGGTACAGTAGATCAGCAACAGGATGAGGGCATGGAGGAATAAATAAAATCCAAACTCATCTGTTAAAAAAGAACAAACTAACAAAATGAAAGTCCACAAATATGAAAAGAAAAGGCAACTTCAGTCTGAACGATGTAAAACCAGAAATTTCAAATGAAACAATTTTAAAAAGTCCATTAGAAAACTCGAGTTTTGTTTGTTTTAGTTCTTCCTCGCTGTGCTTGTAGGACGTTGTGCGCGCACACACACATACTGTACACTGAAGAGGCTTAAGCCTCACTATTTACAGTCATATTTATATAATTAGAAATTCTGATTAACCTCTGGTAAAACTAAATCTTGTCCTGGTCAACCAATCAGCAGCTGCTGTTCTTGAATTCTCCATTCTCAGTGATGGAAAGTTTGGTGGGGTTGGCGGGTGAAAGGCCATTGTGGAGACTGGCCGTGCTGTAACGCTCCTTCACCTGCGTCAGCGCCGCCATCAGCCGTGAGTTGGTCATGTCCAGGGAGCCAATCCTCTTCTCCTGGTTGGATACAAGCAGAGGATGGGACAGAGGGTCAGATTAATGGGCACTGAAATAAAGGGAGGGTTGGTAATGGTGCAACTGTCGGATTAAAACCACATTAACCCAAGACGTACTAAATACAAATTTGAAAAATCCCTTAAAATAAAAACAGTCAAAATCAGATCCTTAACGGGTCCTTTAATTTGAAAAACGTATTGGATTGTTATTTCCTTCCCCGTGAATTTACACTAAGTAACCTAAAATACAAATTTTGGAAATTGAGGACCCTTCATCATATTGTCAATATGGTGTTTTTGTCAGGCTGTAGAACGGAAATTCTTCCCAGCAGTCAAGTGCTGTCAAACTCGAGTCTTTACAGCACCAGCCAATGAAATCCAAGGCACCACAAACTTACAGTCAAGAGTTAACACAACCTGAATGTATGATTGGTGCTCTCAGCTCTGAAGAAAAGAAAAACTGATGTGGATGTGCTGTAAAACAGCATCTTAAGATGTTTAGATGTTTATGAAACGTGGTTATATTAACATGACATCTATTGATCAGACGTTCTCTGCAGAGCCCATACTCACAAATCACAGGTGCAAAAACTTGCGATGTGGTTTTAACTCGGCAGCAGTGAATTCTAAATAATTCAGAAAACTAAACATAAATGTCCACAGGAAGTTTGAGGGCAGCAGCCAAAAATAAAAGCCCAAAAGAGCTAAACCCACATAAAAAGAGGGAGTGAGACTGAAGCTCTGCTGTGTCGCTTCACCTGCTCACAAACTGAGACCAGAGAGAAACACCGGAGGAAACGCAGCGCTCCAACGCTGTTGCTGCTTTTTGTTTGGATAGAGAGGAAGCAGTTTTGGTTGAAAGTTTAGGGGGGGGGGGGCCCCCCCGGGGGGGGGGGCAGCCAAACAGAAATAAAAACCAGCTCAGAGCAACACACACACAGACACACACACAGACACACACAGACACACACTGACACACACTGACCGGCAGCCGTCCTGAAACACACAGGACACAACCTGACGCGAACGTCCTGGACAGGATTTAGTTACTTGACTGTTCACCAGTGTCAACAGCAGGTGGTGCTGTTCAATCAGGACTCATCACATGCTCTCTGTAACAACACCTGATGTCACTGCTGCTTTGAAATAACAGCAGCTGGACACTTCAAATTCTCTCAGTCCAGTTCTGCTCTGTGATTGGCCGACCAGGTGTGAGGCGTGTTAGCGCTCTGTGTTTTTAAAACAGCGTGGTGGGGTTTGGGGGTTTGGGGGTGGGGCTACAGGTACTTGCCTGATTGCTTTATTTCACATCCGTTACTGACCTGAAATCAGTGAAGAGACGATGAGACAGAGCAGAGCTGCTGGGCTAACGTTAGCAACCCGCTGTCTTAGACTGATGTCATCAATAATATTAACAAACCACTCACTGAATGTTTGAGTCAACGCACAGTGGATAATTCCAGGAGTTTCAAACTCACAGCCTATCAGGGGGAGTCATTGTTACTGTGTGGGTGTGGCTACAGCGGTGATGTTTACCTGAGCATCAATTATTTTCTGTTTGGTTTCAATCACGGCCTGCATCTCTGCATGATCCCGCTTCAACTCCTCCTCCACCGCCATCAGCCTGCACGCACACACACACACACACACGCACACACACACACACATTATTGTAAATAATATAAACATGAATAGAAGTGGAAAAAAACATGTGGTTATTCCTTGTGTTATACTTTATGCTTGGTCTTTGTCATTTTCGTTTTGGAGCATATGAGAAACACTATGAGAAAACATAATAAAAACATTTTGAATATTTCTATTCACCAAAAAGATTCACTAAAAATTGTGACAATATTCGTTACATTTAAAGAAAAACAGCTGATGTGGTGAAAGAGTGTCTGCAGTGTGAGGGTCTGTTTGATCTCTCTGTCCTGTGCAGCTCAGAGGGGTGGCGTTTGTCCATACCTGCAGATGATGCTTTTCATCTGACTGTCCTTCTCCTCTTGCTGCCTCCTCAGTCTCTCCTCGCTGTCCTCCAGACGGTTTTTGTATTCAAGCAGCAGCTTCTGCATCTGCTGCTCCTGAGCCAGCAGCCGCCGCTCGTACTCCTCCAGACGCCGGCTGGACACACGCAGGCGCTCCTTCAGCTGGGAGATCTCCAACTCGTACTGCGGACACAGGAAGGCGGGGTTAGTTCACACATCACAGAGAGGATCGGTCACATGATGTGTCCTCAGGTCCTCGGGTTAGGGGGCGATTTCACACACAGCCAGAGAGGATCGGTCACATGATGTGTCCTCAGGTCCTCTTCACAGCCAACATGTCCACTAGTTCATGTTAAGGATATCAAAGACAAGTTTTACTTGCTGCGACATAGTGGCGTCTGCGTTTGTCGTCTTTGTATCTAGTATTTCTGTTTGTGTCTCTGTGTCACAGTGTGCTGTTTCTGATATGATATAATGACAATAAAGATTCATTCATTCAGTTAATGACAGAGGTATTCAGGCTCCCACTGTGTTTACTGAGTCAGCAGGGAATGACAGATCAGCTCGGAATGTCTCACAGGACACTGTCGGACTGTGTACGGTTAAAATGATGTCATGACACAGACATTTCTGATTCTTGATGCAGCCGTTCTTGTGCAGTCGTCAATGTCACCTTTACAACATCATGTAAGTGATGTTTACATGAGGGGTCACTGAAGGGGTCAGATGACCTCTGTGATATACAGGAGGATCGCTGAAACTAGTTTAGTGGGTGTGGTCTTTACCTTCTCTGCGTTCCTGCCCTCCTCTCTGCTCCTCTCTCCTCCCTCCTCTTTTTCCTCATACTGGCCGTTATTGAGAACCCACGCTGCCGTCCTCTCCACTGGAGACAGTGCCACCGCCACAGCATCCACCGGAGACACCTGTCACACACACACGCGCACACACACACGCACAACCCGTGTGATGGTGGAGAGGAAATTCTTTAGGTGTTTCTGAGACAGCGGCAGAAAATTTGAGACACAACATCAACAAGCGTTTCAGCTATACCTGCTGCGGCTGTTTGGCGGTGCTTCCAGCAGGTGGAGCCACGTTGTCTGCAGAGCAGGTGGACTGCTGACGAGGGAGGTGGGCAGTGGAGGGTGGTGTTTCTGTGTTGGCGCTGCTGCTGCTGCGTAGGGAGGCGCTATGCTGGAGGGAGCGTTGTGTCCTGGCCCCGCCGCCGCCTCCTTTGATTTGCTGCTCCACCTTGACGATGTGGGCGGTGCCTGCCGTCGTGCTCTGACGGGGGATGGCGATGGCCGTGGCGATGGTGGGAGGGAGTTCGGGCAGCATATGGTGGCGAGGCATCGAACGCTCCTCGCTCTGTGTGCTCCTCCTGCTGCCCAGCTCGTCCAGGCTGCTGTTGGATGGCACTCGACCTTTGACCCCGACCTGGCTGCCGTAGTCATCGGAGTTGCTGTGGCTGTTGTGGGAGCTCTCAGTGCTCAGGTTCTCGGAGCTGGAGTCGCGCTGCAGCGAGTGGGCGGAGCGTGTGGACAGGCTGTGGGCGGCGTTACTCAGGTGGTAGACGGGGTTCTGGAAGGACAGCGGCTGCAGGCTGCGCTGCTGGCTGACGGAGGGGTGCAGCGGCCGCCTCGCCTGCGGAGCGCTCTGCGGCTGCCCGTCCCGAGCTGGGGCTTTCATGTGTAGCGGGGCTGACGGGGGGGTCAGAGGGTTGGATTTGGGGTAGTTCAGCGGGGATGAGCAGTGTCCAATAGAGGTCTGTGAACCCACCCTGCTGAGGCGGGGTGGAGCCTCATGGTGTGGCGGCGCCCCCACAGGGCCATGCAGGCTCTGTGCGTCCTGCAGGTCCACTAGAGAGACACTGCGAGTGTTGGGCAGCAGGTTGTCTCGGTTCTCCTGCTCCGAGTAGCTGTTGTGTAGGGATGGATGCTGCTGAGCCAGCGGGGGGCGCTGACCTTGGACACAGCCTATCCGATCGCCACTTGGTGACTGCAGGCTGCAAACCTCACTGTGACTGTGTAGAAACACACACACACACACACACACACACACACACAGTTCCTGTTTGTAGCTGCAGTGCTGTAAACACCATGATGTAGTAAAATGTTTCAATGACAGAATAATGTTGCGACGACAGAGATGATCATTGGGATCTGATGTGAACTGACTGGAGATCAGAGCTGACAGCCTGAGGTAGAACATCATGTATGAATACTGGACAGGTCACTAAAGAGCTCTCTGACCCGTTAGCTAACTGTTACCTGTCAGTAGGATCCTCAAAGATTCGCTGTAACCCTGACGACAGGCTGCCACTGATGTTGTGGGCGGAGCTGTGGTCCTGGAAACGCCGTAGCTGCTGTTGAACCGGCGTTGGAGCCGTCAGACTGCGAGAAATGTCTCCGAGAATCTTAGGCAATGGACCCAGCTTTGCTACGGTGGCCTGCAGGAAGGAATTTTCACCCTGTGGTTGTTGCACGTGTGTGTGTGTGTGTGTGTGTGTGGTTTTGAATGGAAGCACCAGGATGCAGTTGGTGGTGGGAAAATGATACCAAAATGGTGGCAACAGTGAGACAGGGTGTGAACAGAGGAGGGAGTGTGTGTGTGTGTGTTTTGGGGAGGGGGGGGTGAGGAAGGGGGAGGAGAGCAGGAACAAACATGAGGGAAACTTAATGGAAATAAAATGTCAAACCAACTAAAACATCATGCATCTAATGAACTGAACCACAGTCAGACGCAGCAGAGCCATGCTCCGACAGGTGAAACAGCGGGGGTGGGGGGTGGGGGCAGGCAGGAGGAGATGTTTAGACCATGCTGCAGCACGTTAATGTGGTTAAATGTTTGAATGCACACAACAGTCCTCCGCTCCTCAGGCTCATCACACACACACACACACACACACAACATTCACTGTTCCATTAGCAATCAATAAGTCATCACCTGACACTGTCCTCAACACACACACACACACACACACACACACACACACACACCTTGTCAAGCTGGGACACGACCTCCCATAGCAGAGCGTGCAGGACAGACAGCTCGCGGCCGAGGTCGATGTAACCCTCGAAGCCCGGCGTGTTGGACAGAGTCTCTGGGTTGGAGATCTCTGACAGGAAACGCATCATTCCTGCCCACTCATGTTCCAGGAAGTCATTCATAAAGGCCATGTATTCCTCTTTGTTTCCAAACCTGCCGAGCAGACACACAATTAGTCATTTGTTTTTATTTTGCACGTGATTCCACTGTAATCCACATTTTAATCTGTGACTGATAATGAAATGTCCCCGTGTTTCTACGTCACAGAGGCGTTGCTGACTGGCTTTGGGTCAGGAAGAAGGATTCATCTCACACCTCCTGGTGAAAGACGACCACGAGGTGGTAAGTGGGTGCAAAGACAACATGGAGGTACTCACTTGGTGAAGTTGGCAAGGTTCTGAATGACTTTGGCAATGAGGGTGAGTGTTCGGGACGTCCGCTCGTCTGGATATTCCTGCATCAGGCTGAAGAGCGATGGCGACATGATGGCGGGGCAGAGAAAGCGCAGGAATAGAGAGGCGCTGATCAGACGCTTGCTGATGTCCTGCTGGTGACCACGAGCGATACACTGCTGTTTCCATGACGCAAACACTTCCTTCAGCTCCCGGGGAAACACACTGAGGAGGAGAGGGACACTGATGATCTGATCTGTCTCTGGTTCAGGCTTGAAGACAACAGGTGTACTTCACCTGCCGGAGCAGGGAGTCGAGTTGTTTCAATAACCCCTCCTCAGCTCTGTATGTTTACATCCATTGATGTACATTTATTCTAAAGGGGGGTGATTGTACCAGTATGAGTTGATGATCTTGCAGAACGCCAGCTCGCAGCACATCTTCAGGTTACTCTGATGTTCAGCCAGGTCGCTCGCCGGACATCGACTGGGATCGACCTCGCAGTTCTCGTCTGACTCGTACAAAGCTTTAATGAACTCACCTGAGGACGGACAGCGAGACGGTGTGGACAGTTGACAGTCTGACACATGATGAAGATTTATCAGAGAACAAACACATCCCAGGAAGTTATCATCTATTCTAAGATATGAGTCTACACACACGTTGATGTTGGTGAAGTAGTTGCGTTTGAAACGCTGTGACAGCTCATGTGATGATGTGAGGACGTTCACTGGTTCCTAATAACAGCAGGTCTCCTGGGTCTGTTCAGTATTTCAAGACTCACCAAGTGCGTCATGCAGGTATTTCTGTCCCACCAGCTTCAAATACTCCTCAATGGCTTTGGTGGCCAACGTGTTCTCCCTGAAGATCAGGACATCATGGTCAGCACATCGATCCACCTCCGACATCACCAGGTCTGACAGGAAGTCCTGAGTAGGAGGAGGAAGACGGGTAGAGGGGGGAGGACTCACTGTTAGACAGCTGGTCATAACATAAAGTTTCACTGTTTAAAACCATGCTAATGATTTTTAAAGTGACAGTTCCACATTTGTGTACATGGTGACTCTTCTGTTTTAGTTCGGGGAGACAACAGTGGACACATGGAGCTGATCATTTGATCTGGAATAACGGATCTCAGTTACTGGTTGTTACTGATTTCTGACCTTTGCCCTCCCAGTGCTCTGCAGGATGTGGACCAGAGCGCAGGCCATCTCCTCCTTGTTCTTCACACTGATAACAGGCTCCAGCACTGAGCACAGCATGGTGTAGTTGTTGGTGACAAACTCTGCAAACTCTTTGTACTGCTCCATGGGCAGGATGGAGATGGTCTGGAAGCGGGACTTGATGCGGATCGATGGCCCCCCTCCCTTTGCCTTGCTGGTGGTGGGCATGCTGACCGGGTACCACTTCTCCACAAACTGGCGTCCCGTCACGCCCGACACTGGGATATTGACCAGACCCACGTAGTTGTTCTTGTCCTTCTTCTTCTTCTTGTCCACGTCACGGTAGATGTGCACGGTGACACTGAGCACGGCTGGCAGGCTGGAGAATTCAAAGTATTCACCCCAGAACAGGCTGTCATGGCGGGTCTTACTGGTGGTGCGGGCGTACAGGACATCGTCCAGACACAGCTCGCAGAAATATTTCTTCTTTGGCGGCAGGTCTTTGGCTTCGATGATCCAGAGCCGCAGCAGATTCTCCGCACGCCGACAGTTGTCCTGTAAACACCAACACAGTGTGTGGGATTTGTTTAGCTCATTCTCCACAGACTCTTCAGTTCTATACCTGAAAATGTGTCTGTCTCACCTTGTTGGGCTGAATCGTCCTCCTCAAGTTCTCCATCCACTTGTCTCTCTCTGAAGCTGAAGTGCAGCTGAAACACTTGCTGCCGCCTGAGTATGTCACCTGACGAGCGAGGGACAGAGAGCGAGCGTGATGAAAATGAACGGTAAGGCAGTGAGGAGACGTGATGTTACATACAGTCCAGGTTTGAGACAGACTCAGGCCTCATTCAAACACCTGGAGTAAACATCTGCCTCCGGTCATATGATCACCTGATGGGTTCAGGTGTGACGACGACATAACGCGGACACGTCTGAGACCCAGTTAGTCACTGGGACATGGATGTGTTAAGTGTGAGAGACTGGATCTCTGTAAA
This sequence comes from Trinectes maculatus, assembly GCA_016785345.1. NCBI lineage: Eukaryota > Metazoa > Chordata > Actinopteri > Pleuronectiformes > Achiridae > Trinectes > Trinectes maculatus. The sequence goes on from JAFBJQ010001118.1 coordinate 9,016, forward strand.
TGCAGTTATAGTAATGGACACAAAAGTAGGTCACATGACTGACCGGCAAACTGGGGCAGCCATCGTTTATACCTGTGATAGCTGAGGCAGAGAGACTCTGTGTTGCTACAGTAAAACTGTGTCAGTTTGTGTTTGTCACCTCAAAGCAGAACTCCTGTCCCAGGACGCTGCAGTGCAGTGGTTTAATGAAGACGTCCTCCTCCATGCTCAGGTCCAGAGCCTCAACCGCGCTGCCGGGGCTCAGCAGAGACTCATGGGAGGTTGACTCCTTTAGCTTGGGAAGACCACGCAGTCTGGAAAACAGGAGGGAAAATCTAAACATCAATAAAAAGGACGTTTGTGTTTCGGGAAGCAGAGTAGTCCTTCCTTAGCCAAGGTAAAGATATTAAAGTGAACCAACAGGGGGCGTTGCTGTGCCCAGCAGGACCTTGACAACAAAATTCACCAAACTTCCTCCTGGAGTTAAAGCTGGTCACTACAGCTGCCTGCTGTCAACAGAGAAGCAGAGCAGGAATACCTACGAAAAACAACCACAGAGCCAGGAGAGGGGAGATCCCCAGAGCATCCCCCCTCCTCCTCCTCCTCCTCTTCCTCCTCTTCCTCCTCGACTCCCCCTTCTCCCGCCGTCCTCCCCCTCTGACCCACCGGCAGGCCGCAGGAGCTAGCTTCACTGAGGACGCTGCCGAGCAGTGGGTTACCTTTATCGAGCTTCCCTGTTGTCAAGCAGGTGGTAAACAAGGGACAGCCAATCGCATCAGACCTGAGGGAGCGTTCCTGCGGTAACGGCCTGCAGGGGGAGCAGGTGCTAAGCGACGACCAGTGACGCAGTCTGCACAGCAGCCTCAGGAGACAGAGGTCAACTGATCAACCAACTGCAGCTTTCTCAGCAGGAGAAGAAGAAAGTCTGACACTTTCAAAATAAAGTGATGATAAAAGTAAAGCAGCTGCCTTCACATCAGATCAAGATGGCTGCCGTGAATCATCACATCAAATCACCAGCAGAACGGAGACCAGGTGACAGGTTTAGCATCAAATAATGAACCATGGAGTCTGGGTTTAAGTACAGAGCTCCACACTGTGACAGAGCAGAAATCAAATGACCTGATTTTTCCATTCAGGTGTAAATAATTGTAAATCTCAGGTTGAGGCGTTTACTCTTAAATTTATATTAAACTCTATAACTTAAACATTCAACTCCACTACAGGAATATGACCACTGTAGTTTCCTTCTTCAAAAACATATGACGACCTTATATAACACAAAGCCAATCACTGATCAATCAGTGAACAGTGAGGTCAATAAACCATTAAGGTTGGAATTAGTTTGAAGCCTCAAAGCGTGTTTGTAACTACAGAATGAAAAACTGATAAATGAAATGAACTGATCACATGATCCTGATCCCGTACATGTGGCTGCACCCCCACTCAACACCACCACAGGATTGGACATTGCTGTCCCCCCATTGATTGACAGGTGTGTTTGTGCAGGGACGAGCAGAAAGAGGTGTAAACATAACAACTGTCCACCAGAGTCTCAAACCTAACAGCACCGTCTGAGCTTTGTCTCAGTTTGACAGATGGACTGTGTCTCACAGACTCACAGGAAGAGCTGGTCCCCTGCATTAGGACAGAAACCTGATCCACATTGGAGTCAGAGGAAGAGGAGGAGGCTGCACGCACGCACGCACACACACACACACACGCACGCACGCACACACACGCATGCACGCACACACACACACACACATGCACGCACACACGCACGCACGCACGCACGCACAGTGTGTCTACAGGCAGGTCATGTCAGCAAACAGAAAGTAACAGAAGGACAGAGGATGAGAGGAGGATGAGGGGAGGATGAGAGAAGAATGAGGGGAGGATGAGAGAAGAATGAGGAAAGGATGAGAGAGGGAGGAAGAGAGGGGGATGAGAGAGGGAGGATGAGAGAAGAATGAGGGGAGGAAGAGAGAGGAGGATAAGAGAGGGGGATGAGAGAGGGAGGATGAGAGAGGGATGAGAGGAGGATGAGAGAGGGATGAGAGGAGGATAAGAGAGGGGGATGATACCTGTCAGGCTCAGGGGGTCGCAGTGAGGGCAGTCTGAAGCTGGTGGTTCTGTCCAGTTTGGTCTGACTCTTTGTTCTCTTGATGGAGCCTTTGAGACGTTTACTGAAAAACCCCTGAAAGAAGATAAACAGTCAGGTGAGGAGGAGGCGGAGCTACAGGTGGCTGATTCTTCCTTTCTCCTCCTCCTGTCATCAGGGAGGTGGACTCAGCAAAGGTCTGAGCACTGAACAGTGAGGAGGAGGAAGAGGAGGAGGAAGAGGAGGAGCCTCAGAAACTGTAAGAAACAGGACGCCATCAGCCATGCACTGCTTCAATCACAGCGCCACCTTCAGTTCAAACAGTGTCTCACAGTGGAGAGATGCTGGTTCTGATCAGATGGATAACAGGCTCGGTGAAGGCCAGAGGAAGTGAGCGGCCTCATTTCCTGAGATATTATTACACCCCCCCCTCCCCCTCCCCACCCCCAGGCTCACTGGTTCCCATTAAAGCAACATAGTTACGATCCATCCTGCAGAGACTCTGACTTCACACAGGTCCAAAACATTTCCACAGGCGTCGTCATTAAACACCTTTCAATCACAGTTATTGATCAGGATCAGGAGGTCTGCCCTCAGAGCCCATCCTTTAAGGGTTTACAGGACATGTGCTACTCACCGGGACTTTAAAAGGCGACGAGTTGGGATTATCAACTGTGATGCTCTTCTCTGAGCCCAGGCCAGAGATGCTCCTCCTCCGTGGAGATCGTTCTGAGGACACTTCTGCAAAGACATAGAGAGGGAGGGTGGTCAACCAGCCAATCTCCTCTACCTCCTCTGTGCAACCTCTCTGTTCATCATCATCATCATCATCATCATCATCATCATCATCATCATCAGCCAGTGAGCTGCAGACTGAACCAGACGGATGGAGGACATGGTGAAGACAGACATGGTGAAGACAGACATGGAGAGGACGTACACACAGAAGACACATGTTGGGTTTGTTAAATGTCACCTGGTTGCTGAACCGTCGATCTGATGAAATAAAATCTGACCGGTGATCAATACTTTCTGTGTTGTTCATGTTTTGACTTCCTGCCACGAGGGTGAGACATGGACAGACATGGACAGACATGGACAGACATGGACAGACATGGACAGACGACACTGATGGTTTTATAAGATTGAACCTCATTTTAATATCAGGAGTGAAGACGCGTCATGACTGACAGCTGCCTCGTCTTTGCTTTCAGCCTCAGCTCAGTGAAGGACGTTCATCTGATTTAAACCAGAGAGAGAGAGAGCTGCTCTGTGTGTGTGTGTGTGTGTGTGTGTGTGTGTGTGTCGGCACCGTCTCAGTGGTCGGCTGCCATCATAAAGAGACAGAAGAATCAAGGTCATTTAAATTCATGGTACTTCATGACACTAATACGAATCAGAGCTGCATTAAAGGATGATTCCGTAAGATCAGTGGCACTGAACTGATTCTGGTTTTCTGTTTCATGTGAGACATAAACCAAGAGATATTTACACGACATCACTCAAATGTCAGTAACTGATTTACATGTGTGATAATAATCATGAGGCTAAATCAAGTCAAGCTTAACGGGACAATTTGTCCCATGTTGTCAAAACATGAAAAAATGTGTCTTCATGAAAGTACAAAAAGTACAAGAGCAGCGAAGCCATCCATCAGTCCTGGATCAGCTGTGTTCACACTGAGCCACTAATTCACAGGTAGTCAAACACACACACACACACACACACACACACACACACACACACGCACACACACACACACACAGAGGCAACAGTTTGACACTGACCCAGGATCTACAATGTGGGACATGAGCTCGTCATGATGTGGACACTCCACATGACGTCTGAATGATGTGATGACACACAAACGTGCTGCTTTCTGTAACAGTGCAAACGCAGCATGCAGCGGCGGGCGACATGGATCAGCTGGATGGCGGTCCAGCTGCAGGAGGACGTACGCAGCGCTGCGAGAAAAAAACTTTCATGCACCCCCCCCCCCCCCCCCCCGCCCTCCCGCGCCCCAAGCCACCCCTGACTGGAAAAAGAGGAATGAGGATGATGATGACCATCGCTCCTCTTTCTCCTCCAAGACAAAGTTGAGGCAACATGCCACAGGAAGCCAGGTCACATGACACGGACAGAAACACAGAGAGAGAGAAGAGAGAGAGAAGAGGACGATACCTCGATCGCAGCTGTTCCCCATCATCTGAGGAGAGGAGACACACACACACACACACACACACACACACACACACACAGAGTCAGAGGGGATTGGCCAGAGCAGCTGCCACCTGTCAGCCAATGAGGTTAAGCTGCAATCGTCCCTCTTTGTCCCATGAACATCCTCGACTTTGGCATCTGCCCCGGCCTGCCTCTCCCTCCTCAGCACCGCATCCTCCCTCCTCCCTCCTCCTCCTCCTCCTTCCGCCTCACAGTCCTCCCTCACCCATCTCTGCCCTTCTTCTCTCTCCACTCAGCAGTAATCCTACCCCCCCCCTCCTCTCTCTCTCTCTCAGAGGTTTACTGCATTTATTCAATCAATCGCTTCAACTACACTGCTCCTCTTTCTCTCCTCTCTCACATCTCTCTCTCTCTCTCTCTCTGCAGACACTCTGCTCTCCCTCCCTCTGCAGCAGCTTAGTCGCAGCCTCTCTCTCTCTCTCTCTCATCCTCACTCTTGTCTTTCACTGCCAAATGATGTGGGACACAACTCTGGAGGTTTCAGCTATTAACAGTGTGTGTGTGTGTGTGTGTGTGTGTGTGTGTGTGTGTGTTTCAGACACGCTACAGAACAAGCATCACATCACCAGGTCTGACGCAGTAATCTGAAAAGGTCGTCTGGTTACAGGTTGGTACAGTCAAGCGTTAGCAGTTGGTCTAGATGATCCAGTGAAACAAATAAATATACAAAGTACAAATACACAGAGCAGGTCGATCATCAGAACTACTGTTGTTACTACAGTAAAATATCAGGTTTATAAAATACTATCAGTCACCCACACCCAAACATGGCATCTGAACTCATACAGAACAACCAGCAGCTCAAGGGAGCTGAATTGATTGATGAATTGATTAATCAGATTAACTATTAACTGCAGCTGCTCACTGAGGTGGCCCATGACGAGCATGCTCCCTCTGCTGGTCAAACACAGACACACACTGGGCTCCGTTATGGCTGCTGAGTCATGGTGGTGCTGTCACACGGAGGCCTGCATCTTTAAACATCCTGAACACAGCCTCACCTGTCACCTTCAAACGATTATCAATAACATAACAGTCACCTGTAATGAAACAACGTCACAAACATCCACAATCTCACGCAATGAAATGTCTGAACGCGAGTCAAACTGTGTGCCACGTGGAGAACCGAACCCACAACCACGAGACCCTCTGTCCTCTAGGGGTTCTACCTTCATCCTCCTGCTGCACTTAATAAGATATTGATTAGAGGAGGCCAGTATCAATCGATCGTTTTGGTGGATTTGCTGACAGAGACTGTGACCTTCACAGTGTGGGACAGTCAGACTGAGGATCCTGAGGAGACTGGAGACCAGCGGGGAGACGACCTCCACTGAGCACAACCACCCTGACTGCCAGACACCGGATGAAACCAAACCGTTTTCCGGTGAAGAAACTCACCAGTCTGCATCAGCATCTTCTCAATGTTTCTGTCAGCTTAAGACCGACACAACTTCCACTGAGAAATAAGATGATTGGTGGATCCAGCTCCTGTTTGAGGAGACCTGACGGTGTTCACACTGCTCAGTCCAGACTCACCACACCACACAAAGCTACACATAAACACTATCACTAGTTCAGTGGGGAAATGACTGGTACCTAGAGTGGTCAGTTTCTGACCCTTGACCCTGAAAGAGGACCAGTGTCACTGTGTCGAAGTGGAACTGACAACCAGTGTGTTTAACACACGCCGTGTTTGTTTACATTCCTCCTCTGCAGTGGGACTGCTACAGTGGTTAGCATGTATACGCCAGCTAACGCTGTTTCGAAAAAGATGCTAATGCTAACATCAGCTACCACAGCGCCAATGTGCATGAAGCAACAGGAGTGAAATCAAACAGCTGTTTTCTGATTCTGATTCCAGGTCAGTGAGAGTTGGATCTTGTTTGTTCAGTTCAGGTGTCCTCCGCCTCACACACTGAGGCTGTTGTTGGCGGCAGACAGACAGACAGACAGACACACAGACAGACACACACACACACACACACCAGCTTTCACAACAAATATTCAGAGAATTTCTTCTCACACCATGAAACCAGTTCTGTTCGCCACCGCCAATCCACGCTCTGCGTCTGTCCCAGCCGCCGCCGCCTCCTCCCACAACACTTCACATTCCTCCCAATTCATTCATCTGACACACAACGCTAACCTCCACTCACACATATCACACTGGAGATAACAACAAACACAGCTGAAGTGTTCCAATCTTTTCAGAATAAAAGCTTGACTTTAAATAATCAAACGACAGAGTGATGCAATTATTAGTATCAACAATGTCAGTGTCACCCCACAGACTCACACAACACCTCAGCTGCTAAACAGACAACTATATCAAAAACCACTGTTTGTATGTAAACATCTAATACCTGTAAATATAAATATAAATATAAATATAAATATAAATATTGCTGTCTGATCTGATTTCACCTGATCTGAGAACACCTGCACCATGAACCACCACAGCACCTTTCACTTATACTGAAGAGCAGCGCTTCACAGAGACTGTAGACTGATCTCCAATCAGATTTAAACACTGTCTGTCTGTAGACTGATCTCCAGTCAGATTTAAACACTGTCTGTAGACTGATCTCCAGTCAGATTTAAACACTGTCTGTAGACTGATCTCCAGTCAGATATAAATGCTGTCTGTCTGTAGACTGATCTCCAGTCAGATATAAATGCTGTCTGTCTGTAGACTGATCTCCAGTCAGATATAAATGCTGTCTGTCTGTAGACTGATCTCCAGTCAGATATAAATGCTGTCTGTCTGTAGACTGATCTCCAGTCAGATATAAATGCTGTCTGTCTGTAGACTGATCTCCAGTCAGATATAAATGCTGTCTGTCTGTAGACTGATCTCCAGTCAGATATAAATGCTGTCTGTCTGTAGACTGATCTCCAGTCAGATATAAATGCTGTCTGTCTGTAGACTGATCTCCAGTCAGATATAAATGCTGTCTGTCTGTAGACTGATCTCCAGTCAGATATAAATGCTGTCTGTCTGTAGACTGATCTCCAGTCAGATATAAATGCTGTCTGTCTGTAGACTGATCTCCAGTCAGATATAAATGCTGTCTGTCTGTAGACTGATCTCCAGTCAGATATAAATGCTGTCTGTCTGTAGACTGATCTCCAGTCAGATATAAATGCTGTCTGTCTGTAGACTGATCTCCAGTCAGATATAAATGCTGTCTGTCTGTAGACTGATCTCCAGTCAGATATAAATGCTGTCTGTCTGTAGACTGATCTCCAGTCAGATATAAATGCTGTCTGTCTGTAGACTGATCTCCAGTCAGATATAAATGCTGTCTGTCTGTAGACTGATCTCCAGTCAGATATAAATGCTGTCTGTCTGTAGACTGATCTCCAGTCAGATATAAATGCTGTCTGTCTGTAGACTGATCTCCAGTCAGATATAAATGCTGTCTGTCTGTAGACTGATCTCCAGTCAGATTTAAACACTGTCTGTAGACTGA
>JAFBJQ010001118.1:23444-25944 GCA_016785345.1 Trinectes maculatus
ACAAAACACAATCATACGACTGCTTCACATCAGGCTGTAAACATCATCACAGTGTGTGATGTGGAATTATTCATGTGGCTGTTTAATGGTTAAACTTCAACAACCGTCCTGCATTTACAACCTCAAAGACACTCTCTGAGTAGAGTGTCAGTCACAAAGGCAGCCTGTGTAGGGGGCGGGGGTGAGAGGGAAATGGTGGGTGTTGTCTCAAGGGTCAAAGGTGAACGGTGGCGTCACCTCCTGTCAGGCTGATGAGAGCAGCAGAGAAGTTTAGTTACTGCTGTTGTTGTCCTGTTGTGACCAGAGACGGTGAAGATGACAGGTGTATCACTCTCTCTCACACACACACACACACACACACACACACACACACACACACACACACACACACACACGAGACGCGTCGAGACACTCATGTTAATGTCCGCCTGTTATCGAGTCAGAGTGACACGCTGACTTGTGTTATGATGACATCCTCAGTACACACACACACACACACACGCACACACACACACACACCTGTTTTATAACTGTGACACACAACACACAGGAGACGCGTCGAGACACTCATGTTAATGTCCGCCTGTTATCGAGTCAGAGTGACACGCTGACTTGTGTTATGATGACATCCTCAGTACACACACACACACACACACGCACACACACACACACACACACAGACTCTTGTACATTCGTCTTTCTTAGGACACAGACCGACACTGATTCAGTTGTTAATATCTAACATCGCCACCTTCTGTCACGACCTGAACACAACGTAACGCAGCTGAATGTAAATCTCTCCTACCAGACTCATCAGGTCTGGGTTGGTCCCTGATGACTGGACTGATCCTCCGAGAAAACGAGCGGATGAAGCTTCTGACTGAGGGTCCTCGTCCGTCAGCGTCTGAGCCCACCTTCCTGAGTGCTGCCCTCTGTGGGCCGTCACACGCACCAGGCTCAGACACAGACCTGAGGTAAGGAAGGATCCTGCGCAGAGAACCTTTGCTGGATTCATCTCGGCTCCTGAACCTCTGTAAACCCAACAGCCGCAGGTGAAGAGGCTCTTGCTGGTTCCCTTTGGTTTCAGCAGGGGACGCGTCAGCTTGACGACCAGATGTCCTCCACTCATATCTGTCCAACAGATGCTCCGGAGCCAGCTGGGCCTCAACTCTCCACCAGGGCGTCCTGTAAAGATGCCAGTGGTATGAAGCCTGACTCGCACCCTGGACTGGACCCTCAGGAGCTTCGGGGGCGACACAGCTTCCACTCATGGTCCAGCAAACACAGGCCTCCCCCGGCAGCTGGAGGCCTCCAAACAGCTAGCTTACCAACAGCTGCGCTACAACATGGTCGTACAACCCCAACAACACAAAATCCACTTCAGACACCAACAGTGACCAGATGTCAACGGCTGTCCGTCTACCTCTTCACCTCCTTCTTCACATGTCGCCTGTCTCACTCTCTCAACGAGCTTGTGTCTCTCTTCCTGGGAGGAAGTAGTGCGTCACATGAACACAAGGTTTCTGATGAGCCCAGCCAATCAGGTGTCAGTGAAATGAGAAAAGCGGCAGTGTGTGGTTTCCCGTCTGAACAGGGTCGAAACTGAAACCAGGCACTGAAAGATGAAGAGATCTCTGTGTTCTTCACTCTCAGTTTGATGAACAGTAACATTAGAATCATCAGGTCCAGCACCTTGTTCACACCGATCAATATCCTGCTCAAATAATGACAACACCATGTTCGGCCATATTTAACAAAACACAAAGGAGGAAACATACAGACTAGGGATGCTGAAGCAGAGGTGCATAGTGATGTTAGCATGAGACCGCGAATGTTTAAAGTCTGGGAGTATTGTCGAGAAAATAAAGAAAATAAACACGTCAAGTGCACTACAGTAACAATAGCTAGGCTACTTTAAGGCCCCGTTCTTAAAAGATGATGTTAATTTCGTTTACACGTACCAGGATATCCAAAGCCGCCGCCGACCGTCATGTTACGGTGCTAAAACTGTGTTTCATCTTTTCACGTGTCTGAGGAACACCCGGAGTTTTTCAAAGTAACGTTAACGTCATTTTCAGTGACTGAAACCTCCGGTTAAGCCCCATTTGAAAACAATATGCGTCTTTACTATGATACTGTAACGTCCGACCGGACGTATCAGGAAGACGAGGAGTTGTACAGCAGCCCTCTTTATTGGTAACGTTTCTCAAATACAACCTGGTCACTGTCGGCCGCAACCACGCCAACAACAACAGAACAAGAAAACTTCCTTATTTATTACACACGGCTCTCTTCACCAACCAGACGCATTCACAGACTGTGGGACATCACAGAACTCTCACAATAACACTGAACATTAGTGCAGGATCGCTACAATACTATTATATGCATCACTTGTGGACACATTGCCTCTAATACACATAAAGATACACTGCTTTTCAATGAAATCCAATTAATACCCAACTTTGTTAAAAACGGGAAACGTAGCAAATAAATAATC
>JAFBJQ010001118.1:30944-94188 GCA_016785345.1 Trinectes maculatus
AAATGTTAATGTGTGACGAGTGACAAGCAGCAACAGACACAAGGACACGAAGCAACGCAGCTATAGAATCTTTCAAAAGCCCGATTTCAACCTGTGCTTCCTCCATCACATCGTGAGAAGAGATCAAATCATCTGTGAGCAGAAGAGAAGATTAAGAACCAACATCTAACATCTTCCCATAATGCATTATCATCTCGCACACACAAGACAACAGCAGCAACAACACAACTCAACCTGCTGCAGGTGAAAATACTGTGAAAGTGATGGGAGGTTCTAAGCGTGACGAGATTCCTTCACTGTGTGGTTTCTGAAAACAGCGATCAGCTGCACACTCAGCTGAGTGCTCTACAACTGTGACGCGGACATGTGATGTGTGACGCGGACATGTGATGACGCACAACAGAACGGTGAACGGGTGTTCCTGGAACTGCGAGGAAACTGTGGCGTGGTTCCTGTGTCGTGCAGCAGACAGGTGCAGTCACATCGGGATTGTGGTTCTGATTTTTCTCTGAGCTTTTTCCACCTCCATGCTCGCCTTCTCTACGCCGCTGAGTTCACTCTGCCGTGACCACGCCACTGCGTCTCGAGAAAAACAAACAAAAAAACAAACAAACAAAAAAAACAACCTACAAACAACAAAAACAGCTGCTTCTCTTCTGTTAAAACGTGAACGTGGTTTGAAATGTTGGCTTCTCTCGGAAAAGAAAATCACAGACAACAATCTGAAAACAATTTTAAAAACTGTTTTGGTAAAAGTCGGCATGTTTGCCTGAGTGTTAGTCGTAGAGTCGGGGTGGTGGTGGGGGAGGGGGGGGGGGTTACGGGGGGGGGGGGGGGGGGGGGGGGGGGGGGGGGGGGGGGGGGGGGGGGGGGGTTACGGCCTCTCCAGAGATGGCGTGTTGAAGCAGCCGTCAGGTAACGTGTTCTTGATATCGATGAGGTTGTTGATGTCAGCGCGGATCTAAAATCACAGACAACAATCTGAAAACAATTTTAAAAACTGTTTTGGTAAAAGTCGGCATGTTTGCCTGAGTGTTAGTCGTAGAGTCGGGGTGGTGGTGGTGGTGGTGGGGGAGGGGGGGGGGGGGGGGTTACGGCCTCTCCAGAGATGGCGTGTTGAAGCAGCCGTCAGGTAACGTGTTCTTGATATCGATGAGGTTGTTGATGTCAGCGCGGATCTCGCGGATCTGCCGGTCGTAGTCGTTGATCATCTCCTCCTGGGTCCGCGCCACATCGTTCAGCTCCACCAGTTTCCTGTCCAGGTCGCTGTCAGCCATCTTACCCTTTGCCCTCTTGAGCGACTCGTCGATCTGGTTCAGTTTGCTCAGGTCCACCTTGTCTATGTTTCCTGCAAAGGAAAGAATGCAACAGTCAGACTGTGAAAGTCCTCTGTATTAAAGATTCCTCAGATAAAAACTTGATAAACACTGTGAGGACACAAAAGAGGACGTTGGAGGACGTTGCTCAGTATTTACCTAACTGATCCAGCAGGGCGGTGATGGTACCCAGCACCGTCTTCACTGCGCCCTTGGCCTTGCGGGCGTTGTCCTCTGCCTCCTTGGCGTTGTTGGACGCCTGCAGGACAGTTAACAGTGTTGATGACGCAGACAGAGAGATGTCAGCGAATCCTTCATTAAAGCAGCATGTGAAACCAGCTCATACCATTGTGGCCATCATCATGTCCTGATCAGCCTCGGCCTTCTTCCTCGCCAGCGCCCTCTCCGCAGCGCTAAGCTGGTCAATCATGTCATCGACCTCGCCGTCCAGCTTGTTGGTGTCCTGCAGGGCCTTCTCGGCGTCCTCCTTGGTCTTGGCGGAGCCCTAAGCGTAGACATACACAGATAGATACACATCGATGTCAGCGTTTGAAATGAAACCAGGGACCTGACCCTCACAGGTTTATCACAGGTGTTTTACCTTCTGCACGTTGCTGGCAATCCTTTCAGCCTCCTCAGCCTTGGTCTTAGCCTCCCGGGCGTCAGCAGCAGCATTGCCGAGCGCCGACTCCGCCTGCCTGGTCTTCTCATTAGCGGCCATTATGGTGGCGTTGATGGCGGGGATCTTCTTCATGGCCTCCTCAGCAGCAGTCTTGTTGTCATTGACCCTCTTGTCAAAGTCTGCAGCAGAAGAACAGGATGTCATGGATTTTAGATCATTTTTAATTTACCCCAGGACCCAAAACCCTTCTCCGGAGTTAAGGTGTTTCCTTATCCTCCAAATCCTCCAATTAGTTCCACTATGATGGACAGATTCATAATTACAATCATATTTGATTTGGTTTTCATCAAGAATGAAGACTGCTTAAGGAGGAAAACACTTATTCTATATAAGAACCACTTTAACACTGGGAGGAATTAAAGGACTGAAAGAATCTGTTGACTGCTGTTTTTTTTTCGTGGGTTTCTTTTAGTCTTAATTGAACGGGACAGAAAGTGAAACAGAAACTGACCCACAGCTGCTGCAGGCGCCCTACTGGACGTTTAAAGGCGCACGTGTTCAATAAAATAACTTGTGGAATGGACTTAATTCTAAGTCACTTACTGCTGTAAAGTAACCAGACAGACAGACAGACAGACAGACAGACAGACAGGCAGACAGACAGACAGACAGACAGGTACCTCTGAGATCGTTCAGGATGCCCTCGGCCTCTCTGTAGGTCGACTGACCCTTCTTTGCTGCCTCCTCAGCCAGAGCTTTGGCAGCATCAGCCCGAGCCAACAGCTGATCTGCAGTCTGTTGGACAGAAACAGGAAGTGGTTGTCACATGACAGAAGCCGTGTCCTTCACGTGATGAAAACGCAGCATAAGAACAACATACCTGCTGCTCACTCCTTCCTTTCTCCAGCAGTTTGCGGACTTCCTGTTCCTTGCCTCTCAGTTCGTCTCTGAGGTCATTGTACTCCTTCTCCGTCTTATCGATGAGCTTGTCCAGGTCCAACGCCTCCTTCTTGATCTTTGTGGCTTCATCCTGAAAAAAAAAAAAACGGTATCGGTTTTGATTTTTTTAAATGACACAACATGCACATATTATTTACATCATACTCTTCAGCTACTTCTCCTCTAACTCAAAATGTCAAAATAGGAGCGATGTGATGTAAAGTTTTTGAGATACTTTTGTATCTTTTGTTTACTTTTGTGTGTTTACCTGAAATAATTTTAGGGTTCGGGTTGTGGGTGGGGGGGCACATATAGCAGTATTGGAAATTAATGGTTGGACTGTATCGGATATCGGTAACAATGCCAATATCGAACAGCCCTAGTATGAATACATGGTATAAAAAGGGCACAACAGTGACCTCCAGAGCCTTGGTGTTGAAGGGCGGGAGGCTGGTCAGGTTGGCGAAGATCTTCAGAGCTCTGTTTCCAGCTTCCTCTGCCTCAGCCTGAACCTTGTTGGCCTGTTTCTCCAGATTCTTTGCCAGCTCCTTCGCCTCGTTGTACCTGATAAGGTGAGAAAGACGTTTGGTTTCACTGCAGCACTGTGACCATGTGACGATTAACTCATGTCAGTGGTATATATAGTATCGCTGCATCGCAACAGACACACACTTCCTATTAGATGTTCCCCTGACGATCAGATCTTATATTGGATAGCTGGGACTCACCTCTTGTTGAGCTCGTCCACCTCCTGGCTCGTCTTGCTCTCTCCATCCAGAGTCTTCAGCAGCAGGTTGTATGCCTTGGTCGACGTGTCGTTGGCGTCTCTGGCAATCTTCTCGATCTGATCGGCGTCCATCTTGTGCCTGCGGAGCACAGATTTCAGTAGAATCACCAGAAACACTGAACTAGAGCGTGCAACAACAGCTGGTGGAGCTCTTACTTCTCAGCCAGTCTGCGGGCCTCCTCAGCCAATAGCGTCATGTTGTTGGGCTCCCCGGTGCTGCCCGGTGGTTTGATGTCCTTCAGATGACATTAGAGTCAAGTCAGTCTTTGTCAATGAAATCTCTGTTGCAAAGTGTATCGGTTGCCGTGACAACAACACCCTCACTCACCACTTTGCTGATGGCGTCCTTGGCCTTGTCCAGTTCCTGCCGGGCTCGTTCGACCAGGCTCTCGGCGTCTCGGACACGGTTGCGGGCTCGGTCGGCCTGAGCACTGGTGTCATCCACTGTACCGCGGATGTTCTGCAGTCGGTTCCACTGAGTTGTCAGGGTGTTGTTGATGGTGTTCAGGCGGTCCAACAGGCCTCTGTCAACATCTGCAGAGTCAAAGGTCACAGTCATGAGAGAAATGTGCTGTGACACAGCTCATGAAGGTGATTTAATGCACAGTGGTAACCTAAAAAAAAACTCCTCCGTCTCAGTCATAACAATAAACACATGCATTTAGACTCAGGGTGACTGATGACCTCATCACCTCTGATATCCGTTTCAGACAAACCTGCAGAAACAGGCTTGGAGAGGCGGCAGACTTTATCAACATGACCCAGTGATGTTTGTCTATACATCACTGGCTTCACTGGGATCAGCTGATTACAGCTGGATTGTCTCGACAAACCCTACAGGACTATGGGAACAGTAGTAACTTATTCATGCAGTGCTGGTGAACTCAGAGGAGGTGAAAATTGGAAATGGGCTCAATTCCTCATTAACACATTGCAGCAGGTGCAGTGGACATTAGTGGATGTTGCGTTACCTTTGCTGGCCTGAGCCTCGTCCAGCAGCTCCATGATGGCTCTCTCCGCCTCCTTCAGTCGGTCTTCGAAAGCCTTATCGCTGACAGTCTCCTGACCCGAGCCCAGGTTATCGATCAGAGTCTGCAGGTCATGAAGCTTCTGTCTCTGCTGGTTCACCTGCAAACACACAAATGTCCCGTGTCCACATTCAACCCCGCTTTGATGGCTCTGGACACATCGTGTGAGACATCCATGTTTGCCGTTCTCACCTTGTCTCTGACCAGACCGTAGCAGGAAGGACACTGCTGGCAGCCCGGCACCGAGCGGTTGTAGAAGTAATTTTCCTCACACATGTCACAACGAGCGCCGACAAAACCTGGTCGACACTCACATCGTCCGTCCTCCTTACACTGACCTGACTGAGAGCCCTCAGGGTCACAGTCACATGCTGCAAGTCACACACACGAGGACACGTTAACCACAGTGACATCACACAGTGACATCACACAGTGACATCACACAGTGACATCACACAGTGACATCACTGCCAAGAGCCATATACTTCTTGTTATTCACCGTAAAACAACCGTGGATTTGTTACAGGTACAAATAGAGAAATTAACATGTGATGTCTGCATGGGACAAACCAAACTAAGGACATGCTCATGGTTTAACCCAGATGTGAATCGAGGAGGCGCTGGTGAGCGATGTAGTGCTTATGGTCCTCTTGTTACCGAGGTAACCACAGGTTACGGTGGGCGAGAGTGAAATCAGTGTCGTTCTTACGTTTGCAGCCGGACGAGCTGAAGCCAAAGAAGTTGACCTCACAGCGCTCACAGTGCAGACCGGTGACCCCGGGTTGACACTCGCACTGTCCAGTGGTGATATCACACTGACCGTTGGTGGAGCCAATGGGATTACAGTTACACCTGTGGAACAGAAATTCAGATCATTCAGATGATCCTGTCACAAACCCCCTGATCTGCCTCAAGATGCAGACACAGTCACACCACGCTGAGACTCCAGTTGTGTGTGTGTGTGTGTGTGTGTGTGTGTGAGAGGTGTGGCGATGTGGTGCCAGACGATTGCGCTCTGACCGTTCGCAGCCATTGCCGCTCTGCAGGTTGAAGAAGCCGGGCTCGCAGGCGCTGCAGTCGCGCTTGGCGACATTGGGGAGACACTGACACTGACCAGTGACCTGAGAGCAGCTGCTCTGTCGACCCACAGTGCCAAACGGAGAACAGGAGCAGGCTGAGGACGACACAGACAAGAGGCGCCGTAACACAACTGAGCACAAAGACGCACATATAACCGAACGCGCCTGTGTGAGAGATAGAGTTTGATATAATCTGAGACTCTTGACTGAAGCTATGAAACGTTCTGCTTCGTTAAAATTCAAAACAACATGAACTTTAACAAAACCACTTGCTCTTACGTCTGCACTTGTCAGCCGGGCTGGCGGCCAGAGCGTTGCCGTAGAAACCCTCCTTGCAGCGGTCACAGAAGAAGCCGTCAGTGTTGTAGATGCACTTCAGGCACTTGCCAGTCTCACGGTCGCAGTTGGCGACAGCGTTGGGATCGATGTTGTCGCTGCACTTGCAGGCTCTGCAGGCTCGGACCGGACCGTTCTGGCCTAACGGGTCCCCAAAGAATCCGTCGTCGCAGAGCTCGCAGCGCTTACCTGCAGACAGGTGACGTTAGAGGTCAGTGAGATAGACAGAGGTACAGTATGTTTGACATAAATCCACTTCATCTGATGGGACAGAACCCAGCACATATCCTGAACTGCTCAGGTGGAGTCTGGTTTCACAGACACACCTGTCTGTACAGAAACCGTACAGGTGCAGTGTGTCTACCTGTGGTTCCTGCAGGACAGTTGGTGCAGACAACCTCTCTGGTTTTGGGGACGACGGCACATGTGGCTCCAGCCGGACAGGGACATGGCTTGCAGTCATCCGATGTCCCCTGTGTGGCGTCGCCATAGAAACCGTCCTTACAGCGCTCACAGCTTTTACCAGCGGTGTTGTGCTGGCACTCACAGGCTCCTGACAAACAAACAGGCAGCGTCAGACACAGGTGAACCAGCTGAAGCAGTTAAAGGGGGAGGAGCTGTGTACCTGTGTCGGGGTCGCAGGCGTCGCTGTGTCCGTTACAGTTGCAGGGCTCACAGGAGCTGAAGGCACCAAGCTCCGGTTGGGCACGGCGGAATCCCAGAGTGCACTGCTCACAGTGTTGACCCTGGTAACCCTGAGGACAGGTGCACTGTTCCACCCAGCGGGCTGGGACACCTGGCCCACGCCTTGCTGTCACCAAGGAAACATCATCAAGGTAACCGGCACCTGGGGAGACAGATTTATTGTAACTATCCTGTTCTGTTTTTTTTTGTTGTTGTGTTGCGTTGTATTGTGTTGTGTTACATACTTCTCTCGCTGTAAGTGCCTCGGATCTTGATGGCCGTCAGGTTGTGGAGAAGTTTCTGGAAGTCAGAGTGGCTGATGGTCGGCCTCCAGGGGTAATCAGTGCTGTCGTGGAGCCTGGAGCAGAACAAGAAATTATAAACAAACCTTTTAACCATGAATGAAAACCATGTAACTATCACTGACAACGTGATCGTCAGAATTAAAACACACTAACAGATGATAAAAAAAACATACGACCAATCAGAATCTATCTGAATCCAATAAAAATTTAAATCATTTGAAACACTGTCACAGATGAAACAGATTACCATCAGAACTTATATGGACCACAGAGATGAAATGATCAAACTGCTCGGATGTTAACAGTGATAAACCCACCTGAACACATATGTCTGCTTGTTCTCATTCGGGTAGGCGTTGCCCTGGGCGATTAGGGGGACGGCCACCCTCAGATTCGCCCCTTCCAAAATCAGGTCCTCCGCCGAGAGACGAGTATCTCGCCGGTCAACCCGGAAACTCAGACTCAGGTTCTGTCCATAACTTAACATCTGGTTCCCCAGGAATTGATCTGTGATGCAGAGAGCAACATCAGCGTGTGTGTGTGTATGTGTGTGTATGTCTTTGTGCGTGTGTATGTCTTTGTGCGTGCGTGTGTGTTTGCCTGTACCTGGGGCTATGAAGTACATGGGGAAGTAGTCATCTGAAATGAGGGAGATTTCCTGTCCACTGGGATTCCACTGAACGGAGACACTGGATCCATCACGCTGCTGACCAGTCCACTGCTCGTCATCTGACACACACACACACACACACACACACACACACACACAGGAGACCACCATTAGACCACCATGGCTCAGTCTGAGATCCAGTTCATGTCTGTTGAGGTTTGGCCTGCAGGTGGCGTTACCTCTGTAGAAGGAGGAGCTGATGGTGTGGACGCTGAAGCCTTCGGCACTGTCACACACAGACGAGTGCTGGAAACAGAAGCAGGCTGTGCAGCCCTGAGCGTTGCTGGGCTCCAGGTTGAAGTAACCCAGTTTGCACCTAATGGACACAAACAGGAAAAGAGAGCGTGAGGAAGAACGTCATTATCTCATCGACGAATCAGCAAATACTTGATCTAGTTACTAATAACATGGTCGGTACATAAACTTCACACTGTTGGTAACAGCTGTTAGCTTCGCTCTAATCAATCGCAGGCTGTGGGCTCAGGTGAGGCGAGGGTACAAGTTCACTCTATAGCACGGCACTGAGCTGTATGGATACCAGACGTAACCATAGCAACAGTGACGGTGAGGAGAAGATCACTTCAGGTGGGTGCGTGTTACCTGTCGCAGCTGAAGCCCTCCACGTTGTCTTTACAGCGACACTGTCCCGTGTTCACGTCACACTCCTGAGTGCTGCCCGAGGGCGAGCAAGCACAAGGTCTAACAGAGAGAGAGAGAGGAGGGCAGGTAAAACACCAGCAGGGGGAACTCACACATCAGACCTGACTCAATGTGACAATGATAATCACATGAACGTACAGATTCTCTCTGTGGTGATTAGCTACATGTGAATGTTCCTGTATTTAACAACAACAACAACAGATTTATAAAAACAGATGTTTATAAAAAGTGTTTTTCGTGTGCTCCTTTAAAGCTGCACAGCTGGCTGTGACTCTGAACGTGTGTGTGTGAGTGTGTGTGTGTGTGTGCGCGCTGTGAGGAGTCAGGAAGTCATCTCCAGTCAGCTGGGTCGGGTCAGTACCTGCAGCCGGCCTCTGTCAGACTGTGGTATCCCGGCTGGCAGCGGTCACACTTCTCTCCCGTCACTCCCGGTTTACACGCACACATTCCTCTGTTGTCACACTGAGGAGATTCTGAGCCTGGACACACACACACACACACACACACACACACACACACAGACACATTAACATGGCGTTAACAAACCGGAGGACTGTTCTCATCCAGCTGCAGCAGCTGCTTCACAACATGTTTCTGTTGGAAACCACATGTTCATTCCAGTGGTTTCACATGTTTCTCCAGTTTCCTGCTCTGCTTGTTCACATCTATTCCACAGAGTTTTAACAATCACAACAACAGATCTCTTCAATTTCTCCCTCTTCTCCATGGCAGCAGCCTGAACATGGAAAGAACGTCGCAGGAAGAATTTAAATTGACTTTATGCTCCTGCATTAAGTTCATGTCCCATCATGCTGCTGCAGACACTGTTTAGTCAGGTGTGTTTGTCAAGCTGAAGCGGAAACCTGAGTAGCGACGCCCAGCTGTTCCCCCCTGATGTGTTCAAGTGTTTGCAGGAAAAATGATAGTTTCTGTGAATCAACTCCCAGAGAGGCAACGTAAATGTCAAGTGGAGAATTTTCATATCCAACAAAGGATCCGGATCACTGGCCGGCACAGAAAGTCCCACACTGCAACAGACCTCAAACGTTTCATCCTTCTATTCATGTGAATTTAAAACATAAACACATTGTTGTTCAATCCGAACGAACAGTTCTCCTGATCTCAAATCAGTCCGGACGCAACTCACCGACAGAGTTGCAGCCACAGGGCAGGCAGCGGCTGCCGCTCTGGTCTCTGTAGTAGTTGTCCAGGCAGCGCTCGCAGTTGGGGCCGTCGGTGTTGTCTGCGCAGCTTCTGCAGTGACCCCCATGACCTGTGGCCCGATACAGCTCTGCATCAAAGTAACACTCTGAACTCTTCCCATTACAGTTGCAGGCTGAGGGAGAGACAGGCAGAGTCAGACAGGAAGTCACAGCTCCTCTGAATGTGCTGTAACATCGTGTGCATGGCAGGAATGTGGCCATTTAGAAAAAGACTTACGCAGACACTCGTTGGCGTTGTCGGCAGTCGCTCTCCTCCACGGCCGGTCGTTGAAGAATGGTTTGCAGACGTTGCAGTCGTCACCCTCTGTGTTGTGTTTGCAGTTACACACCAGTCGTCCTCTGCTGTTCTTCACACACTCGCTGGCGTGGCCGTGACACTTACACCTGAGAGCAGAGAAACCCATGGTTACACTACTAACACTCAGAACGACAACAGCCACGGTGTCTGGACGTTATCAGCAGCACCTCACAGGAACCTCTGGCTCTTCTACACAACACAACTCCACACTGATCCACACACGTCACAGGTTCATAACAACACTGGTCAGGCTTTTCACCGACACCAGGAGACGAGGTTGTGTTGATATTATTCTTGGTCCCGATAAAGTTTTGTGTTTTGTTAAACCTCCTCGGGGGATGGAGCCCCTCACAACAGGATGGGACCTGCTCTGCTGCCGCCTCCTCTTATTGTCTCACAGCTGTGTATAACGGATGAACCAAGCGTTTGCACAGGCCGCGAAACAACTACATGTAACACACACTCGCCACATTCATATCTTAGACATACAACACACACACACACACTGTATCAGCCAGTGACATCTGAAGTCAGTGCTGAGAGGAACAAGAGGAAACTCCCGTTCTGGTTAAATGAAGGTTAAATCACACAGCTCTGACAGGTGCTTTAGCTCAGGACTCTTTTCTTCCGCCCGTCATGGCGGTCGATCCGCCCCATTCCGGTCTCCCTGTAATCCAGCCCCCCCAGCCAGGAATGCCAGGAATGCTGGCTGTGTAATGGAAATCGTCTCCAGTTTTCAAACAGATTATGGCAGCAGAGGCTGTGCAGCAGCAGCAGCAGCAGCAGCAGCAGCAGCAGCCTCTTTACCACTCCTACGCCTGTCGAAACCTTCTCCTTCTTCTGCGCAGCCACAGGGGAGAAGACCACACAGTGACAGACACACACGGTACACACCTCCAACACCAGGACCCACAAAACCAACGGACCACAGCAGGTTCCAGCCCAGGCTACTGAAACACGTTCAAATAAACCACCGACAGGTTTCTGTCTTCCACAGATGTCGCACATCACAAATACACAGAAAAACACAATGTCAACAAATCTGCTGGGCTACGTTTTACCTTCCTCCTACGGCGAAGTCAGAGATGGCGTAGTAGTAAGACTTGAGGACCTTGGGGTCATTAAACACCTCATCTCCAAACGTGTTGAGCCTGTTCAGGGTCACTCTGATGTCAGTGGCCGTGACCCAGTCCTGCAGAAGAGACACAACATGGACACAACGTGAGACAAGTCCAAGATTCTGCTGACTTGCTGCAGGACAGCCTGTCAGTGACTAAACAGACCTGTTTAAATATTTGCTTCCTTTTGAAAAGACTGAAATTATGAGACGGAGTCACTGCTCCAAACTGCAGAGATAGCGGTTAGGGGGTCAGGGGTCAGGGGTCAGGGGAGGTCGTTCATTTCTCAGTCTGTGGGAAACAACAGGTCATGATGCAACAGCACAAACAGACGACTGTGACAAAGTCAGTGAAATGGAATTTGTTTTCTTGGGGTGGTGACTGGAGACGCAGAGGGAGAGACTTGGTGAAGGACACCTGTTTGGTATCAGAGGATAAAGAGAGAGAGTCAACATCTCAGCTGTGTGAGAGTGAGGGAGGAGGCCCGTATCAGCAGGAAGCTTATCAGGCCTGAAGGTCTTCAGCCAGTGTGCGAAGACAAACAGCTCATAACACAAAGCTGTGAGCAGGGCTGAGGTCAGCCTCGTGGGAACATGTGGTTTCACAATAACCAGCGTCTGATATGAACACTGAGGCCGCTGGAGAACATGTGACTCAACGCCGTCTCCACGTTCAGATCTCCACCCTCAGCAGGAAGCTGATCGGACATCAGCTGACGGCCTCGCGTCAGAAAACAAATCTGTCTGGAGGAGATGTGATGATTTCACTTTTGTTGTTTGAAATTCACCAAATAAATGAAATGAACAAAAATGAAATCTGTAAATAAAAAGAGGGAAAACAGGATCCGTCCTGTTCAGTTCAGTCGTCCACGTCCTCAGGAGAACGTCTGCCTCTTCCTGGGACTTCATCTCATTAGTGTGTTCCCTCTGCGCTCGGTGCAAACTGCCTGTGAATATTCTCATTCATCCAGGTCATAGTTATCTCCAGGAGATTGAACTGAACGCAACTGGATTTTGTGTTTTTGCCTTTTTGAAGAAGTTTCACCTCTCATCCAGGAGGCTTCATCAGTTCATGCTGGGTCTACTCAGATACTCAGTGCAAACTGCCTCACTGCCACGTTAACTTCCTCTCAGCCACCAGGTTTAAAAAAAATGCAACAAGGGAGAGGTGGGAGGCAACCGGTCCAATTCCTGCTCAAAGTCAAAGGTCAAAGGTTAACTCTGGCTAATTGACCCTGATCCTTATTCTCTCCTGTATTTGGGTGTAAATGATTGCCAGGGCTGCATCATTCAAAGCACCAGACTTCAATGACAAGAGTCATTTTAACTCTGACGGAGCGGTGGAGCTGCTGGTCCACCTCCACCTCCACCTCCACCTCCACCTCCACCTGTCAGTCACTTTGTGTTGACCTCATGTCACTACACAAAGTAAACAGCAGGACCTGCTGCTGTAGCTCTCGGTGGTGCAGGTCTGAGATGATTTCTGAATGTGACTCAGAGTCTGAGTCACAGCTCAGTTCTCAGCTGGATGTGTGGAGTCACTTCTTCTGGCTCAGATGAACAAATATCTTTGTTGGAAAAATCTCTGCAGCTGCTTTCTCAGCACCTCGGTTCTCGGTAAAATTCTGGCGGCGCTCAGCAACGCCCGACGTTCCGTCTTAATGATTCGCGTGGGATCAACTCATCTGGCCTGTGCAGCAGCTGCAGGCCCTCTGCTCCAGAAAGCTCATGCATGTTCTCCGGGTCAACAGTGTTGTAACTGTACAGAACATTTGTTTGCTATCAATCATGCGCGGCTCTGTGCCAGTGAGGAATGCCTCGGCCAAGACGCGTTTTCTCCAGGGAAGCTGGATGCCTGGTGTAAGAAAGTCTTCTGGGAATCACAGAGGTCCAGCTGAGCTGCAGCAGACGTCTGTCAGGGAGAGCGTGAAGGCACCGGCCCACCAGGCCTGGTCACAGGGAGATGACTGTACGTGACCACAGAACAAACCGCTGTCGCACAGACACGACGGACTGGCTACATGTGGCCAGTTCATACTAACTCTGGATGACACATGACAATCTGACCACATACCAGGACCGAGAGGTCAGCTGGGGTCAACTGAGGAGATTGTGATTTTAAATTAAGGGACGGGAACTGACAACTACACTTTATGATGGATTTGACTTGAAAAGACCAGATTGTTGCTTTATTTGTTCTAACTCTTAATTAATTAAATAAATAAAGGGTTTCTTGGTTTGTCTCCATTTTAATAAACAGAAATAAGCATCAGGCTTTTAATTCAATGTAAATTTAACACAAATAAAATCTATTTTAACATTTTAACCACTGGAATAACATTACGCAGTACATTATCACAGGATGTTCAACACTGAAGACTTGGTGACGGACGGTGTTTTATTTTAAGGCTGATGAGCCGGAGAAGGTCCAGGATAACAGAGAGTCAGAGGAGGGTGGTCTCAGCTGGTGGTTATTTCCCGCCCACAGATGACAGGCGGCAGGAATGTCAGAGAGCGACAAACAGCCGACTGACGCCTGGAAAAGACTCCAGCTTCAGTATTAATAGCTTCATGCTCACGAGTCAAATAAGGAAGTTCACAGCTGAGGAGGCTGTGGAGCTAAATCTGAGAGACGGAGTGTTTGGTGGAAGCGTTAGAGTCTTTACAGCTGATTAACTCCTCCTCCATCTCCAACCAGCAGTCACTGGCTTTACCTTCAGTCCAGACGGTAAACGACAAGACACTGATTCTAATAAGGTTTTGACCTGATCCATGAACACAGACAAAAACTGCTTTATCAGCTGTTTCAAATGATTCTCTTTGTCTCGTTGACCTTTGGTTTTGTGAGAGAGAAGGGTCCAGCTGCAGGCCGGATCAGATCCGCTGCTGCTGCAGTGGGAAATCTGGAGGCGTCGCCTAGCAACACGTCACAATACTGAAACCTGAGCAGAACAGACTGCTGGAAAACATGAGGCGACGTCACTGACGTGATGCTGACGTGATGCTGCATCGTTACAGGTCTGTCTCTGTCTGTCTCTCGCCCCCACCACTCATTGGTTATTCTCAGTCCCAATGAACCGACTCACCTGGAGAACGGGGCTGTGGTCAAAGTTGTAGGCGCTGGGTCTCCCCTCCAGCGTGGAGAAGGCCACATTTCCACCTGTGAGCGGTGAGATGTCGCTGAAGTCGTCGGTGCAGAGCGCCTGCTGCTCGTCCTCGCCGGTGCGGATGAAGCCTCTGTTCTGCTTCTGATACGTCTTCTCGCAGGAGCCGCTGTAGTACTGGTACGGCACCCAGGCACCCCCCTCTCTGGTCCGCTTGTAGATGGCGAAGCTCTCCGGCCGGCTGGTGTGGAACTTGAGGCGGACGTAGGTGATGTCGAAAGCCTTACCTGCAGAGAAAAGACAAATTCACCTTTTATTTGATAAGACGTGTTTGTTTGCATGAATATTTAATATTTAACACTGTGAGAGGAAACTGTCACATTTATCTGATGTATTTTAATTAAAATATGTTTCTTCTGTGAACCACAGAGGAGACACAGCAGAGGATGATGGGACAGGGACTGAGACCACGTCCATCTTGGCATCTTTATGTTTCCATGGCGATGCTGCGGCGCAGACGTTTGTGTGTGACCACAGCTCAGACTTTAACGTGAGAGAAACCCATGGTGGACGCCGCCTCAGTCTCGGTGACAGACGTTAAGCAGGAGGGTAAACGGTTGTTGGGACGTGCTCATGTGGCAGACTGGTCCTTTAACTCCTGCCACTCGAAGGCGGCTGTGTCTGTTGGTCCGTCCTGTTCGCCACATACCTGGCGAGTCTGAGCAGGACACCGAGCAGACAAACTGTCGCTTCAGGAGCCGTCAGTCAGCGCGGACTGGAACGAGGCAGGCAGGCGGTCGTGTGTGTGTGTGTGTGTGTGTGTGTGTGTGTCTGTGTGTGTTTGCTCAGCCAAAGAATCTGCTCTGTAAACAGTGTGCTGACAGGGGCCCAGCCTCGGGGGCCCCCACTGTGTAGATGGTAAATAAAGGTGAAGCAGCTGATTGGACGCTCACAAAAGGCTCAAGTTTATTACAGGAAACAATGAACCAACGGCAAACACAGCAACTTCCTGTGTGTGTGTTATATGTGTTGTATGTGTGTTGTTGCATCCCAGTGGGGACACGATTACATACTGAGACGAGGACTTGTGTCAGACCTGTGGGTCCAGACAGTTTGTTTAAAGTGCAGGTCTTGGTTTTTGGGTCATGTTAGGGTCAGAGGTTGGTGAATACATCTCATAAATGAACATGTGTGTGCGTTAGTGAGACACTGCTACCTCGTGAGGACCTGGTTACTGACGAACTGTCGGGGTCAAGGTCAGTGGCGTCCGAATGGAGTTAGCACTCAGCTCTGCCCTCACCTGTTTGTTTTAGTCATCAAATTCAAACCTACCTCGAATAGAAAGGATATGACCTTTGACCTTTGACCTTTGACCCTCAGCAGATCAGAACTTATTCCTCGAGAAAGAAACTAAAATCTGTTTATTCTGATGATTAATTTTCATTCACGTCTGATTATTGTGTTCATCTTTTACGACATCTGAGCCTCAGATCAAACAGGAGACGTCCACACTAACAGACATGATTACTATCACCGTCATCTATAAGGAAATACAGCAGTGATGGACGTCATCACATCATCATGTCGCCATGAATCTCTCTCGCTCTTGCTCTAACTCGTCAATGATGCTGCGACAGGGGAATTCTCCAGAACAAACAGCATATTGACAAGAGGGAGAACATCACAAACAAAGACCACACTGTCCACATTAACCATATGATGATGCCACCTCACTGAGCACAACGCATCAGATTCTTCTGTACAGTTTGTGTCGCATGTAGCACAAAGCTGCATGAATCATGATTCTGAAATCAAGTGCTGCCTTTTCCTAAAAACAAACAAACAAAACGAATAATCTTCTGACGCTGTGGAGAGTGGTCAGCACTGTCTGAGGCTTCACTCCAGTCTGTGATCAATAAGAATGAAATATGACATCATCTGATTTGTCATTTCAGTCAGAGGCTAATCAATAACGTTAACATATCAACATAACATAATAACATATTATTACTTGTCTGTTTCCATGGTGACTACACGAACTCTGATCCACACGTGGCCATCTACCTGATGTTTGTTTCCACCTTTTAATTAACTGGAAAAATCCACCTGGATGAAACCAAATGAAAAGCTGAAGGTAGAAATGACATCGATCCTCCTCCGAGGTTTATTCTCACCTGTGATTGGCTGCAGCTCATTACGCTGTAATTGTAATTAGAACCTGAAAGATAAATTATAATAAAATCTGTGTTGAAATGAAAACACCGACACCCTGAGTGAGTGGGTTTGTCTTTAAGCAGAGTGAGGCCTCCTGCGGTGGAGGGCTGACCCTGTCAGTCTTCTCAGGAGGCTCAGGGTCACGTCTCCACATGAAAAGAGTCTCCAGGAGCTTTTCTTTCTAAGGCGGGGGAGGGGGGGGTCAGAGTGACACGGTGACGGCAGGAATGAACCAGCTAGAATTTATTTCCGCTGGCCAGAGTGACGGTGGGGGTGGGAGGCAGGGCTTTTTTTTTTTGGAGGGGGGATGTCAGACATGCAGAGCAGCGTTAGAGCGGCGTTAGAGCGGCGTGTCGAGACGCGTCGCAGAACGAAAACTTCCAACAACCAGGCGCTCACTGAGCCAGCAGCAGATAACAGAGCAGAGAGATGACATGCGGGACGACGCAGCATCACAAACATCCACCACCACCAACAGCAAAAAATAAATCAATCTCAAACACAAGTGAAATGACGGCAACATCAACTCTTCGGTTATTGTTTGACAATAACACACAACTTCAGATTCTCAGAATCTCCAGAGACGCAGGTGTTTGTCTTCACAGAAAGACGGGACAGATTCCAACCAGGAAAACATCCTTGAGGAGGACAGATTAGGTCGGGGGAGGAGGACATGACAGTCAGCTCCGAGAGGAAAAACAAGGCCAGAGATCAAACGATGAGTTTCGTGTTTCACAGATTCCAGCTGCACGCACCAATCAGCTGCCATCAAACACTCCGATCAGTGCGATTACACGGGACTGATCGGAGTGTTTGATCAGGGGCTGCAGTCCTGCTGCCGTGTGGCTGAGGGCTGTGTGAGGACAACACACCACAAACCAAATCAAAACATAACGAGACCCAAAGCAATACGACCAGGTGATGTCACACCACCACTGAAAATCATACCGAACTGTGACCTCTGACCTCGTTGTTACCGGAGGCTCAGGATTTGACCACACACTTTCCCTTCATTCACACCTGGTGTCCAGGCTACTTGATAAACACCTCTGGAAACAATGACATTTGCTTTCTGTACAGGTCACATCAGTCAGGACCGTTACCTGAGGCTACCCATGATGCACATGACTCAGACTTCAGTCAGCCAATCAGGGGAGAGGCTCAGAAACCCCAGATACCAGAAGTAAACAAATCACAAAGAATCTTATGGACTTTGTGTCTGATTTTTTTTAACACTGCATTCTTGTGAATCCACTTGCAGCCGGTGGAGCGGAGCCTCGGGTCGGCCTGAGGGTTGGGAGGAGGGGGGTTGAAGTTATTTTGGGGGTGGGGGGATGACCAGAGAGGACGCCTCTTCCCCCAGCGTAGACCAATTGCATTTCCTCCCATTACCTCATCGCATATTTCTCCAGCACCGAACAATGATTGCTTTGACTTCTGAACGCGTAGGCACGGCCAAGCCGCAGCCCGCTCTGACGCCATCCTCCAACATACAGCGGGTCAAAGGTCACATACACCTCAGTGATCCGAGTATCACACTGACCTGAGTGAGCTTCATACTTGCAGACAAACAAAGTCAGTCAATTATTTTCAAGATGGCGGCTTGTCATATCAATATAAAACAGTGATTCGTGTGCAGATAGATATAGTATAGAAGAAACCCAGAGGTCAGGGGTCACAGCCTCAGGACGGTGAGGGGCGACTCCCATGTGACATTAAGGCATCATGTACCGTCACATCCTGCAGATTCATTACACACATCGCTTCCCGTGATGGGAACTGTGCAGCGACAAGTTACACATTAACATTATTGCTAATAAGTAACCTGCGCCTATAGGAGGAATGTCAACCATAAAGGTGCGCTTGCTTTCCACACACACGGACATAAAGACATGAGGACTGCTCGTCTATTTTGCTCCTTCTTATTGTCTCATCTCACAGTAAAGTATGAAACATGCTTTACTGTGAGGGCGTCTGAGCAGGAAGTGGAGGCCCACTGTGAGCGCGCTCACTGATGTGTCTGCAGGACTCAGCTCGTACCACCTTAATCTCTTCTTCTGTTTGATAAACAGAGCAGCTGCCAGCAGAGAGCTCTGATTGGAGGAGAGGAGATTAAAGAGGGAAGGTGGAGGCTGAGATGGGATCTGTGTGTGTGTGTGTGTGTGTGCGTGTGTGTGTGTGTGTCTACAACCAGAGGTTGTAGAAGAAATTGCACAAGAAATGTGCAATTAGATCAAATCTCTGACAAATCTCTCTGACAAACCTCACCCTGGTTTTCATCATCCAATAATAACTCTGACCATCATGTCTGAGCCACAACAGGCGCCACGAAAACCAGCACAGACCAAAAATAAGGACGATTTTTATCAAACATAAAATCAATAATCAAAGTTGGAAATCGCTGCAGCTCTAAATATCACTGATCATATTATTACAGTTTCTGTCCCATGTGAGTGGCTGTGGTGTGAACACACACACACACACCTCCCCCCGCCTCCCGCCAATATTCAAACACCATGTGTTTGGTAAGGTTAAGCAGAGACCACCAGGAAAGCAGACGCTCCGCCCACCTGAAGGTGTCGCCACAGTGGGACATCAAGAACAGACAAAACAGCTCGTTACCAGAGACAAAGACTGGCCCCACCCGTAAGCCCACCCCCCACAGCTGCTGGTGCTGTCCTCACAGTAAAGCCCAACATCTGGCTTTGTCTTCAGTGGGAGAGGAGACAATCACCTTCGGTCCCTGGTCACATGACACTGCAGGGGTCGTTATCAGCAGTGACGCATCACAGTGGACGACACGATGCAACAGCCTGAGTTAAAATGACACAGTTACGACATTTACTGTTTACTGTGCAGAGTGAAGAAATAAAATGTACCTGCCACGACACAGGTTTAAAACATCACGTTGCCATACAGTAGTCAGACCTGGCAACCGGTTCTACTGTCGTTATAAATCACACCACTTTACTTTAATCTTATTATTATTATTACGACTGACCGTCGCTGGGGGTTTAGGTCAGAGGATGTTACACCTTGTACAAATTGTTAAACCCTGACAAAAGTGTCATTTGTGAATATGGGCTACACAAACTAAATGTAACCGTCTGACACCTTTGGCAAAGCTGCTGGTCATTTTATTTTGAAAACTCCTGAAACTTGTTACTACTTTTTCCTGTATCTAATATTAGACTTCCTGTTTACACCTGAACGGTCATATGATGTTATTTTCCGGGTGCTGGTGTGGACAGATGTGTAACGCCGTCTCGCCTGCTAGTTTTACAGTGATGATGACGATTCACAGCAGATGATGAGTGATGAATATCAGCATCTCAGAGTCTGGAGATGAGACGTGGTTCTGATTAAAGACGCAGACATTACATTAAACCTCTGAATTAAAAGGAAGCTGCTGTCTCTGGGACTTCCTTGCCACAAAGACACCAAACATACATTTCCCACTCGGCAACAGAACTGTGTGCGTGTTCGTACAGCGTGTGTGTGTGTGTTGGGGGGGGAGGGGGTGTTCCGGTGTTTGCTGTTTAACAGCTGCTCTGAGGAACAGAGAAGAAAACATCTGTAAATCTTCTTCAAATAAAACCCACATCAGTCTAATGTCTCAGGTCTGTGAGACATAAACAAACGACACAATGAACAACCGTCTGAGGACGTTCAGCTGCTATCTGTCCCGGCCATCGCTAACCACAGAGGGCTGTTCAAAAACCCATCAGGGAGAGCGTCTCTGTGAAGCTTCTCAAACTACGACGAGTGTAACGTGAACAAAGGTTTGACTTATTCTAAAATAAAATAAAATAAAAGGACCCGAGCTGAGAAACAGAAACAAGAACCTGAGCGGTGGTTCGATCTGAGCGTTCAACACCAACAGCACAATTATCCGAGCCAGGTGGAAAAGACAAACAAAGGCCTCTGATGATCACGTTTCAAACATGGCATAAATCAGTCGACCATAATTATCCGTTTAGGACAAGTCACTTTTTACCCCCCAAACCTTTTCCCCCCCCCCCCCCCCCCCCCCCGGCCGTCGTTTCTACTCCCAGAGAACAAGGCTAAAATTACCCTGCGTGCATCTGCTTGTCCCTGTAATGCAGATCTGCTCATTCACAGACGCTACGCCGTCTGTAATAATAGAAACCCTCGCCCCCCCTGCTCCCCCCCCTCCCCCCCCAGGGCTTTGAATCACTTCCCGGGCAAAGAAAATCACAGAGACTCAGAGCGACCCCCTCCAATCCCCCACCCCCAAGTTGCTTTAACACCCCTCAGGTCTGAGCTGCTCGTTTTCCTGTTAGATTCCCACAGAAGAGGGAAGACTTCGTTATGCCCTCGTACACTCAGGTTAAAGGTCAAAGGTCTACGCACCCAATCAGCGGGAAGTTATGATCCAGTGAGTGAACTGGACCGCGGGCAGAAAAAACTCATTTTAACATATTTTTATTTGGTTTGAATGTGTGAATAATCTTTCATTAAGGACAACTCTCATTGTTTTGGACAGACAGCACGACATCGTCTCCTTTATAGGAAATGACCTCAGATATTCAAACCCAACAATACTGTTATTATTAAAACACAGACCGGTCTCGAGGGAGAGAGGAGCCATTGCTTAATGCTAAGCTAAAGGTTAAGATGCAGTGAAGCGGAGGTTCACGGTGCTGCGTTCATCACCTGCACACAAATCAACAAACTCTCCTCGGGCTGCATCCGGTGAGAAGTGTTGGAGGCTGGGATGAAGCTTTAATAACAGCCGTGAACCCACAGGAACCACACAGACTCCTCTGAGGGTCGGATCCAGATGTGAACAGGAATAAAAGAGGGTTTAATAACAGTCCTCTGCAGGTTGGACGCAGGTCAGGAGCCAATAAAAGAAAAGAGCACAGGGAAACAACGAAGGCAAAGAGCCAAAGAAACAAGCTTTGTTCACATGTTGAACTGTTCATACCAGCTGTGATGTGTCACTGCAGAGAGATTTAATGACCAGCACTTCTCTGATCCAGCAACTGAACACACCTGAAAACACAGTGATGGTGAAAAAAACCTTCACTGCTCACTTTAATGTCCACAGAGACGTTTGGTGTCCACACAGCACCAGTGTTTTCTGAGTCTAGAGAACACAACTGGTCCTGTTTTCATCTATAATCGACGGTGGACTGAGAGGAAACATCACAGGACAGATCATGACAGAACATTATTACCACTAATCATCTCTTCATTTTAAAAGTGCTTTACCACCATTAATCAAAGTTTGACCACTGCTATCTCATTCACAAACAGAACTTAACTTGTGTTGACAGCATGTGGTGGTGCAGCAGTGACCCCCCACCCCTACCCCACACACACACACACACACACACACACAAACCACAGGCCTTTTAATTAACACTGCAACAAGAATGTAGAGTGAGTTCTTCAAAGTGATGAATGAACAAATGCAGAGTGGCGGTTAAACACCAGGAAGAAAAGGACGCTGTTTGTTGTTGGACGGTGGAGTGAGGTGGGGGGAGGGGGAGGGGGTGTGTGACATCAGTAAATAAAGACCCTACAGCAGCTGCACCCTCACCTGGAAATTTCCACATCAGAGATTCAGGACCAGCTTCTCTGTGGACCCTGATCCGAGACCTCTGTCCACTTTTATGTATCAGAGTGAGACGTCACACTTTGTCAAAATGTCTCACTGGGACACCGAACTGTCCAGCTCTACTCCCATTTCCTGTTTCCTAAACAGTAACACAAGACAGTAACTCATCTGTAAACACTCAGTCTGAACTCACTTCAGATTTCCACGTTGTCATGGATGCATGGGAACGCTCCACTTTCCCATCAGGCTGATTCTGTCTGTTTGTTTGACCCCCCCCCCCCCCCCCCAGCTAAGTGGGAGTGGACGTGCAGAGACAGAGCTGCACCATACTCACAATTATACTGAGACATTTCCAAGACTCAGACACAGGAAGAGGGTCAAAGGTGAAGGGAGGTGCTGGTATGAAAACTGGACTTTAATACGAGACTGTCACTTTCTTCTTTGATGAACACTACCATCATTTATACCATCATCTCTATTCATATCAACTCTCAGCTGTTTTAACAAACTACATCTGAACAAAGACCGAATCAGACATTCCTCATCGACACGGAGGAAGCCTGACCTTCATCTCTGACCTTCATCTCTGACCTTCATCTCTGACCTTCATCTGTGTCTAAAGAGAATGTGAAGTGTTTCAGCTGGGGGCCTTAAACACATCACACCAAAGCAGCACAGCAGACACTGCTACATGTCCTTCCTCTGCCTCCAGAGAGAGAGAGAGAGACAGAGAGACAGAGAGACAGAGAGACAGAGAGAGAGACGGAGAGACAGAGAGAGAGACAGAGAGGGAGAGAGAGACACAGGGCACGCAGAGACATCAGTGATGTCAGAGACATGAATGTAGTGTGGGAACAGCCTGCGTCTCAGGCCTGAAGCTGCTCTCGTCCATAAAGACACTGCTCCGTGTTCTCTCTGGAGTGGACAGCTGTTGCAAATTATACCAAACTGTGTGTGTCTGTGTGTGTGTGTGTGTGTGTGTGTGTGTGTGTGTGCGTGTGTGTGTGTGTGTGTGTGAATCATTGTTTAGCATCTGAGGAATGAGCTCAGCGTGGGAACCTGGGATGTGGAGAGATTACGGGAGAGCGCAGCTGAAACTTTGACTTGGAAAACCACTGCTGGATTACACACACACACTCACACACACACACACACACACACACACACACACACACACACAAACACACACACACATTACATAAAGTGTTTACTCAGAATAGTCTTCATAAAGACACAGACAGTTTAGATTTTTATCGTTTCAGTTCAGGGCTGTTTTCCTCCAAACTTCAGAGAGAGACACAGGTAGTGAAGCGAGTAACACACACACACACACACACACACACACACACACACGCACACACACACACACACACACACACACACACACACACACACACACACACACACACACACACACACACACACACACACACACACACCTCCCCGACTGTCGGGATGAGTCCAGTTTTTTTCACATGACACTGAGTTCAACTTAAAGTAACCTCATGTTTCCATGGTAACACGAGTTTCCTTCAGAAGAGTCTGACTCTTCTCCGATGGGCAGGACCAGTCTTCATTCATTCATTCATTTCTCTCAGCTGCTGCTGAGGAGGAGGAGGAGGAGGAGGAGGAGGAGGAGGAGGAGATCACCAACGACACTCAAACCCTGAAACTGACGAACTCCACGACCTGTACAACACAACAACCTGCAGACAACACACAAACGAGCAGAGACGAGGCGAGTCCTCTCTCAAGACTCATGTTGTGTTTGTTAATTGCTGCAGCGGGACCCTAACAAACTCATTTCCACAACACGCAACACAACACAACCTGCGACCATAAGAGTTCCCATCAGAGAGCAAAGCTTGGAACAGCGTCTGTGCCTGAGGCCACAGGGGGCAGCAGGGGGCAGGTCTCAGGAATGTCGACCACATGAACAACAGAGGAGCCACCAGGGGCCACAGAGACAAACAGTTATACATTTGTGTCCAGTGTCATGAAGGTGTGAAGGAAAGATGAAAGAAAAAAGTGGGCGATGACAGGGCGGCCACAGGGCCGTCTGATTGGTCCAAAGTGACATCACTGCTCAGGTCATAGTGCCCGGATCCCAGACCGTCAACGTGAGTGACTGACACCTGCTGTGATGCTGAGGAGAACACCTGTTCACATGACTCAGATGTCTTCCATCAGCAGGTGGAGCCGGGCGTCTCTCAGGTTAATTACTGTTGTTACCAACACAACTGCAGGAGGACCGAGCTCCAGCAACGACAACAACAACAACAACAACAACAACGACGACAACAACAACAACAACAACAACAGCTAAACTGTGCAACTTTCTCAGACATCACATTATGACCAACACGGTCTGATCTGTCTGACCTGTCCTCAGAGGACACGTCTGTCCTCAGAGGACACGTCTGTCCTCAGAGGACACGTCTGTCCTCAGAGGACACGTCTGTCCCCAGCAGCTGGGCAGCAGGAGACCAGGCTGCTGAGTTCACGCCTCGCAACAGGAAGTGAAGCTGCTGAGAGTGACCCCCGTGTGAGGTCAACACCCCCCCCACACACACACACTCACACTTGTCCCCCACCATAGACACTGTCCTCCTGCTGCTGCCCACTCACTGTTTCACGTTTCAACACCAGACTCCTTTAGAAAATCCACTAATTTAACGTCTGCTCTGATTCGTCTTTTCCTGACGTCACATTTCACAACGGAGATAGTTCACTGACGTCACATTTCACAACCGGAGATAGTTCACTGACGTCACATTTCACAACGGAGATAGTTCACTGACGTCACATTTCACAACCGGAGACAGTTCACTGACGTCACATTTCACAACCGGAGACAGTTCACTGACGTCACATTTCACAACCGGAGATAGTTCACTGACGTCACATTTCACAACGGAGATAGTTCACTGACGTCACATTTCACAACCGGAGATAGTTGTGAAAGTTCACTATGCGTGTTTTTATACTTGACTCTCAGGAGTTGTACAGAACCTGCTCAGATCTGTCCTGACAAAGTCCAGTCTCTGGTTCGGATTCGGAATCAGTTCCGGGGTCTGGGTTTTTATGCCGAATTAAAGACTGTGTCTTAAAGTTTTATTAAAAAAACATTTTGTTTTGTTCGGTGTCGTGACGACGCCTTTAAGAGTCAGTGTAACAACCGTAAAGACTCGGCGGACAGGGCCGGTTCTGGTTCGGGACCGGATTCGGGTCTTACCGAGGTGCAGCGTGAGGTTGATGGAGTTCGGGTACTGGATCCCGGCCAGCATGGTCTGGCTCTGCCACCAGGTGGTGTCCTGCTGGTTGTTGTAGTCGGTCAGGTACACGGCGCTGTGGTGGTTCCGCGGGTCGCGGCCGTCGCAGATGTGGCAGGACTTGGTGACCCCGGTGGCGCCGGTCTGGACGCAGTACTCCTCGGGCGGGGAGCCGCAGGTGTTGGTGGCCACCACCGTGACGTTGAAGGCGGCGTTGACGAACTCGGGCATGCAGCGCTGCGGTCCGCCCCGCTCGTCCGAACACTCGTCCATGGCGGCGCGGACACACACCGCCACCCAGCCGCAGGCCACCAGAGCGCGGATCAAACTCACCGGCATGTCGGCTGCGTCGCTCCTGCGCCTCCGAGACCAGGAGAACCTCCGCGCGGCTCCGACAACAACTTTCCCCCGACTCGTCCAAACTTTTCCGGCAACTGTCCGGTCACGACTGGTTCCGAGGAGCCGGGAAGCAGGGCGCGGGAAGGTCCGGGCGGCGGCGGCGCGTGCACAGGCTCGTGTCCGGCGGAGCTGCTGCTGAGGGACGGTCTGGGCTCGCGACTCGGGGCTCGCGACTCGGGGCTCAGCTCTTTGTGTCCGCCGCCATTCAACTAGTAGCTCAGGAAAAGACGCTCGGGACCCCAGACTACACCCTGTCCGCTACTGCGCATGCGCACAGGCTCCGGGAACAACCGAGCGCTGCCGGAATGAGACGGAGGGAAGAGGCCAGAGAGCAGAATGTTTAATAACACAAAAGTAAACAGAACCACAGTAAACAACCACAACATCCGTCACGTGCATTGATAACCGGAAGTTTACATCCAGACTTATTATTCTGATTTAGTTTTTGTCTGGTTCTGTTGTTTAATGACGTAACCCTCAAATCACATAAAACAACACATCGCATTCTGCCTGATAATCAACCTGTGCTACAGTTACTGTACATTATAATCACTGTTACTGTGTTACTTGTACAATGCATCAAACTTTACTCAACACTATGGACTTTGTGTGTTTACTATTCCACAAATCATCTGGTGCTTATGTAAAAAGTTGAAAAGGTGGATGGGGAAAACAGTAAAATCACAGCTAACTAAACTCAACTAAATTTCTAATGGATAACATGGCTTTGTTCTGGCTGTGTCACATTTTAAATAGAGATTGTTATGAGTGGGATCTGCTCTTTAGACTTTATCAGAGATAAAGACAAGCGGGTCAGATTGAAATGAGTTAATGAGGTGTCTGATCGTTAACACACAGTCCAGCTCTGATTAGATCTGTAACATCAAAAACCATCACAGAACTTTCACTCCAACAGCACAGGTCAAAGGTCAGAAATGAACAGAGACCAATTTCTGCCAGTTTGATAACTGTTTCCCCAAAGTGATGTAATTTTGTCTTAAAACAGCTTCAAATAAAAACACAAGAAAGCTTCTCATAGTTGTCACATTGGCATAAGCTTCCACATATCTGACATTCCCTATTTCCAAATGCAGGAAAAAGATGGATAAAGACATAAATTAGTTTGTTAATAACAATAACTATCTTAATAATAGATAGTTTGACAGAGAAGTTCAGTCACAACATAACTGGAGGTGAAATCTCCACTAAGAGCCAGGTTGGTAACAATGGCTCATAAACTTTGTTCCATTAGATAAATCAATCTGCAAAATTGTTACTCATTAAAAGTGTCATGTTAATTATAGCTTTATTCTCATAATGTTAAAATCACAAATCACTTTTGGTCTCTGGAGTCAGAATGTTTTATTTTTTCCAGGATGATTCTGGTTATTATAGATTAATTTGAGATAAATGTTTCTTTTTAAAGAAGGAAAAACTAAATTGAGAAAAATGGTGATAAATATTGTGCAGCAGGTTAAATCAAAACACAGTGACACTTTTTTGATACTTCAAAAATATGGTTAGGTGAAGACTTCATCTGAGACTGAGCTCGGAGTTTTCTTCCTCTCTACTGCTGCTCAGAATTCAGTCTGAAATATTGACGAGATAAGATTAGGTCACTACATCACACGAGCTGATGATGAAGATAACCACATTAAACCACAGGGACTGAGCTCAGTCTATAAGGGGGCGGTAATCTAAAACGGCTTGCTGCTGGCGCCTCCTGCAGGTCATCCGCTGTTTCAACAGATTTAATAAACATTCAAATATCATGAACTTATATTTTACATGAATTTACATTTACATCAGAAGTAAATGTTTAGTTGTGATTTATTTATTTTCTGCAAATATCAAAATTAAACAAAAAAACACCATTATTTTCTGTGAGGACATGAAAAAATAAAACTCATCTGTGCTTTTGGTCCAGGTTTAAATTGGAGCTGACGACTCCTCTGGTCTTGGCTGACCCCCCCCCTCCTGTGGGATCTCCTCTGGGTGGAGTTCACTCTGATACATAGTGTGTTTCAGTCACTTCTACAATTATCATCGCTGATCAATTTATTAATAGAAAGAAAATAAATGTTTCAGAGATCAGCTGCAAATATCACAGGTTTATTGACAATGTATCTAACGAATAATCAATAATGAAACTAACCACAGCTTTCAATTTCTTCACTGTCCGTTACCCTGACAGTCACTCATCATCATCATCATCATCATCATCATCATCATCAACATCATCATCGTCATCATCATCAACATCATCATCCTGATCTTTGACATTTTCCTTTACAAACATCTGAATCTTGACTGAAAATAACAAATCAGTGTTAATAACTTCCTCTGTACCCTCCTCCTCCTCGATAACCTCCTCCTCCTCCATATCCACCACCCCTTCTGAAACCTCCTCCATATCCTCCTCCGCCTCTGTATCCCCCATAACCCCCACCTCCCCTGTATCCACCCCCACTTCTGAAGCCTCCTCCTCCATATCCTCCTCTGTATCCTCCCCCTCTGTATCCTCCTCCACCACCTCCTCCGTCAAAGCGCCCCATCTTTGGAGGTCGTGGACCGTCTCCCATTCTGTGAGGGAGAAGACCAAACACTGACATTAGCCGATGTGTCTCTGAGGCCGTGCCCACACTGATGCATCTTGGTGTTAAAAATCACAGATCACATGATCATTCAGGTTGTTGCTTAGTAACAGAAAAGAGAACAAACAATGAAAATAGCAATAGTGAAAATCTCCGTGGGGACCTGGGGGGGGATTAGTTCATAGTAGCCCCTTGTGGATTGTAAGACTCAACAGAGGTAATCTGTTTTAATCTAATGTAGTGTGATTTAGCAGTAAGGCTATAGTTGCTTTCCTACTGCCATTAAACAAAGGAAAAAGTAAAAGTTGTGCGTCTCTTTCCTGTCTCTCTACCTCTGCATGTTGCTCATCATGTTGAGTCCAGCTGCTGATGGTTTAGAGACATGTCTGATGACATTGAGGAGCTTCTCATTGGTTTGGTCCATCTGTCTGATACATTCTGGGTCTTTGGTCACCTCCACCACCAGAGCCTCCAGTCCGGCCCTCAGAGCTAAGATGGCCCCACCCACCTCATGAGGAATTTTCAGCTTGATCCTGGAAACACGGTCAGATAATCAAGAGTTAGTAAGACTGATACAGTTTCCTGAAGCTCCCCTGTCTGACAGAACCCCTCAGGCGGATTCTCACCAGTCATCCAGCTCCACCACTTCTCCACTGGAGCTGACCTTCTTACAGGCAAACAGCAGCAGCTGCAGTGGACTGACCAGACTCATCCCTTTGGCCGAGATGGCTCGGGTTCGGATCTAAAGCAACAACACCACACAACGCAGCCCTTTAGTTTCCACGACAACACAACGGATGAATGCTACATAAGAACGCTGCACCCTGAAGAAAAATGATTTACACCATGTACCGATTGTTCAGCCAATGAGGGAAACTGTGATTTGTAAACATGAGCCATACAAATAAAACTGTATTTGATTTGATGTTTGATCCAGGTTTTCTTCATAGCAGAAGTCATCAACATATTTGTGATTTAAAAAAAAACTCAATATCAATCACAAATCAATATTTAGATCAGAATCATTATAAATTAGGTTAAAGACAGGTATCTGCTCAGGACCGTTACCTTCTCACTGAAGACAAAGAATGGAGAAGGGTACATCATGTCGTGGCTGCTGAACGGACAGTTCACAGAGGATTTGTGGATGAGGGCATTTCGCCCCTCAGTGGTCAGGATCTTTCGCTTCTCTTTGTGGTAACATACGTTTGGGTACGAGCCAAAGGTCAGCAGAGAAATCACCACGTCCAAGTTGTTGTCTGGTCCAACTGTGTTGAACATCTGAGTCAGGAGACACTCTGAGGAGGGGGAGGTGACAAAGAGGAAGAGGTTGAGAGTCTTTCTGATCAGGAGTTTGTTTGTTTTTTTCAGGATGAGTGGTAGCCTAATGGTTAGAGTGTTGGACTTGAGACCAAGAGGGCTGAGGTTCAAATCCCGCTCTTGACACCACTCTGAGCCCTTGAGTAAGTCCCCAATTACTCCCCTGGCCCCTGTACTGTATGTACTGTATGTATGGCACCCCGCTGCTCACACGTGCAATGAATAAAGTATCTAAAATAAAAAAAAAAATACAGATGTTCAAATAAAGACAAGAGACTATGAAATTCCTCACATACTGAATAAAGTTCAGACTTCAGCTGTTTACATCTTTAAAGCTCTAAACTGTATACATAGGCTGATTCACATGTTGCTTTACATGAAAACACAAACTATGATAACTTCCCTGTCCCCTCAGAGAAGAAATGTTGGTGCGTTCAGGTACCTTCAGGGAACCCAGAGTTAACCAGGATTTCCTTCAGCTGGACTTTGGCCTCCCAGGTCATCCTCAGAGTGGACATACTGAGACGTTTGTGTTCACAGAAACGACTTTCTGCCTCCTCGCCATTGATCCTGAACAGAAAGGAAAAGTGTTACTACCCCTCCTGTCCTCAACCAGAGGTTTGTGAAAGTTGTGGAATTAAAAGTTCAACCTGACGTCGTCCCAGGCCTGAAAAACTGAGAGCACAGCCACATGATCAGAGAAACGGCTGCCAGCAAAGTTTCTGTGGACGAAGCCGAGACGTTTCCCTTCACTGATGAACGGCTCTGGGAAACATGAAGCAGCTGAGATGGTGCACATGGCATCGCCAACACTGGAGGAAGACAAAGAGACAAGTGATTTATCTCAGAGGAGACACGACCCTTCTCTCGGTGAAAACACTCCATCAGGAGCACAGCAGACACTGACTGGAAGATGCAGCCCATGATCATCATCTTCCCCAGACGAGGCTCGATGGGGAGTCGAGCCAAAATCCGTCCCAGAGGGGTGAGCTCGTTGTTAGAGTCCAGAGCATCCAGCTCTGAAAGACAGACACAGAGACGGTTAACCTCAGTGGTGTCAGTCCCTAACGCATCTATTCACAGACTAAAGGAGCATTGCACACATTCTACTTTTGGTTCCTCTACAGAGAATAGAAGAAAAGAATCCTTTTGACTCGTGAACGTGAACATTGCGTGTCAAACGATGTCTGACGTCCTGATGTTTGTTGCGAGCCTGTGGTTGGTTGAGGCATGGCAGGAAGAGCTACTGACACAAACTAAGGCAAAAATATTCCTGACACATTTTCAATCTGGGCCACCTGATAACACAGCAGCTGTCACTGGTGTGCGTTTCATACCCTTCAGCGTGTGTTCGGCCTCGATCACGGCATCCAGCGGTGGTGGCTCGATCGCCTTGGAGAGGAAGTGTCCGATGGCTCCCAGTCTCAGCAGCTTGATGCTCAGGGCCACTTCATGCAGCGGAGTCCTGAAGATCTCTGGAGTCATGTGACTTTCAAGCCTGCAGAGACAAATTTCAGACATGATCATAATAGGACAGAAAACAAGATGAGTCAGTCTGATGCTGAACTGGACACGTTCCCCGGACGCTGCTGGAGGTCAGTTTCATACCTCTCAAACCGAGCGCGGCTGCAGAGGTGGAAGCAGAAGCCAGGGCGGACTCGACCGGCTCGACCTTTCCTCTGCTCCAGGTTTGTCTTTGAGGCCCAGACTGTGGCATAGTTGGTCATGTTGTTGTGGGAGGTGAAGAGCTTCACCTTCTGCCTGTAAAGCCACCACACACAATGTCAGGACACTCACAGTCTGACCTCTAACCTCAGACTCTGACAGACACACTCACTTGCAGGAGTCAATGACGTAGACAACATCGTTGATGGTGATGCTTGTCTCAGCGATGTTGGTGGACAGAATCACCTAGAACATCCAGACACAAGTCTGTTTTTAACATTTCACCAATGAAGTAGAAAGATCTAATCCAATGTGCTCTGACCTGATCCTGGATCAGGATTTAAGGTTTCAGGCCTTTCGACACGCCAGTGTCTTGATAACTTACAAATGATTCATTAATTTTTTCCGCAAACACAAAACACAGAAAATATCAGATTGTGTTATTTTGTAATCTTTTTAATTATATCACGTCGTCAAACTATCTGCAGCCAGGAGGCGGACAAAAACCTGGTTTAATCCTGAGGTTAGAAATCCATGTTTGAAATTCCTGTGACAGTTTCTACATGTGTGTTAATCTCAACACATAAAGAGACAAGCAGATTATTTTCTTCGTCTCTTACTTTTGTGACACTTTGAGGGACTGGTTCGAACACCCTCCTCTGCTCCTCTCGAGGAATCTGAGAGTGGAGGGGCAGGATCCGGTACCGGCTACTTCCTGGAAAATAAATAAATAAATCACAGACAAACTTATTAATTAAGACAATAAAAAAAGGTAAAGTTCAGAAAGTCCACCTGATCCATTTGCATTTATTCATTAGTGATGCATGACGTGACAAAGGAGTTATACGATGGGAGGTGATGCGTACCAAAGTGTGGGTTGGCCTCCAGGTGTTTCTGCATGGAGTAGATGAGGTTCCAGCCCGGCAGGAAGATGAGTATGGCTCCACCTACTGGCAGCGTCTCTATGTACCTGAGAAGAGCTTCAACCAGCTCAAAGGAGGTCTCCTTCTCGTTAATCTGAGCCATGGACTGCTTGGTCTCTGCTGTGTACTCAGAGCCGCAGATGGTGTTACAGTTGGTCTTTGGGGAGAGATGAAATCTGTTCAGAGCCAGTTAACAACAGCTGCAGAACTATGAGATGAGAGACACTGAGAGAGACATAAAGTAAAATCCTGAATCTCCAAGTCGGGATTTAATGATCTAACTGTGATTCATCAGTCTGTGTTTTCTCTGTTAAAGTAGAACACTTCAATCCCACTGCACCGCCTCTGTGTCAGAAGAAGAAAACATGTCTTCTTACATCATCGTCGCCACCCTCCTCATCTTTTTCTTTCTTCTTTCGGTCCATTGGTGGTGGGATGAAGGTAGTCATCTGGATGCAGTCTTCCAGAAAATACTCTGGAAACACACATTAAAACTCCTCACTGAAGTGATTCCTTTTCCTGTGGGAGCTGAAAACAGCTTCACAGGCCTGAGATGCTGCTTTGAGGCGTTTCTGCAAACAGACACGTCAAGAGGTCAGGAGGTCAGAAGTACCTTGAACAGGGAAGGTTCGTCCAAACACCTCAATGATGGGACAGTTGAAGAAGTACTCTTGGAACATTGTGGTGTCTATGGTGGCAGACATGAGGATGATGCGGACTTGTGGGTAGGCCTGGACCACGTCTCTGAGGACCACCATCAGGAAGTCCGTCTGCAGGGACATGTTTGAAAATATTAACGAAACCTGGATTAAAGTTGGAACTTTGGCCTGAGTCCAGGGTTCTGACAGAAGACAGAGTGTGACGATCAGTTAAATGACTCACGTTGATGTCTCTCTCATGAATCTCATCGACAATAACGTGACTGATGCCTCTGATTCCTGCTTCCAGTTTCCGCAGCAGAACACCTGCAGCACAACACATCATTTCATTCCTTACAAGTAGCTGCTGTTTACATATCACTAACATGTCAGACTGAAGAAGCACTAAAACAAACATAGGAGAGACTGTTACTGTTGTGATTTGTTTGTATTTTATTCTCTTTTTCAATTATATTCATGAAAGCAACATAATTGGAATAAATATGTGTGAATGGGGAGAAAGATATGGGCAAAAAAAAAATCTAGATAATTTAAAAACATTATTCGATAATGATGCTGTGACGTTTTCTAACGCTGTACCAGCAGAAGCTAATACACGACATGGATCGGTCGTTGAGCTGCTCTTCACGCTGACGAACCGACCAATCTATTTCCAGGCGAGTGGATTAGAGCCATGACTCGTTGCTGAGAACAGAGTTCCTGCAGGTTTCCTCCACGTGAGACGACATGAAGACTATCTATGATTCATGTGTCGTGAACTTTTATACGGCTCTCATTTACCATCTATGTGCCATTTAACTGTTTTCTTTTCCACATTGTATCACTACTCAATTATGTAAAATTCCACATCATCAAAACAACATTGCCGATATTATTGTTAACAATATATATCAAGCACCTCTATGTGTAGCTCTTTTTCTTTTTCTTTTTTACACATACCGACAGTGCAGAAGAGGACACTGGCATGGGGTCGAGGGAGAACGGACTCAAAGCGGACGCTGTAGCCACAGCTCCTCCCCAGATCCTCCCCTCTCTCAAAGGCCACT
Source organism: Trinectes maculatus (assembly GCA_016785345.1). NCBI lineage: Eukaryota > Metazoa > Chordata > Actinopteri > Pleuronectiformes > Achiridae > Trinectes > Trinectes maculatus. The sequence goes on from JAFBJQ010001118.1 coordinate 64,792, forward strand.
CTCTCCGCCACAGACACAGCGCTGATCCGCCTGGGCTGCAGAGGATATGGATAATCAGAGTAATCAGAGTAATTCAACTCCACAACAAAACACAGGTTAACAGGCATCAGTCAGGCTTGTGCATGAAGATAAGACGAGGCCATAAGAAGAAACACTTCAGTCTGTCCACAAGGTTCCCTGCCAGTGGCAGCAGTTATGAGTTTAGGTTAGTGTTCAGATACAAATCGGAGCCAGATGCTGAGCTTTACCTGGGTGACCACAATGTTGCAGTCAGATGCTCGGCGACCCTTGATGAAGCTGTCCAGGATGTACTGAGGAACCTGTGTGGTTTTACCACAACCCGTTGCTCCTTTGATAATCACCACAGGATTGTTGTCGACAGCCGCCATGATCTCCTCCTCAAACTGTTTGACAGGCAGCTTGCTGCGCTCCACCAGGATCTGTAGCACACACGTCCCAACCATTGTACCACCTCAGGAAGATTTGAAAGATTCAGGCAACAACTATGTTTGAAGTCTGGATGCAGCCTACAAACATTATTATTCCACACACACACTGATAATTGAACAATAAACTAAAGAACAACTGCCCCGCTGTCACACTTTACTGTACTGACGAGGACCTAACCGACCTCCTGCAGGTTGTCGTCATGTTCCAACTGGACCATCAGCTCGTCGTGCAGGTCACTGTTGATTTGCTCCGGAGGGCACTAGAGAAATATTCATGACATAACACACTGACATCACAACAGAGTGGTGTCTGGGTGTACATGAAAACACACACACACGCATGCACGCATACACACAGACTTTTAAAAAACACTTTTAAAAACACTCATTCATTAAAAGGGACATTTCCTCAGAAATGTATTTTAAATTGTGGGAGAGGGGTCCAGCATTAAACACGGTGTGTGGTGCATCACCTGCCTTTATACTGGGTTGAACATGGTTGCGTGTGTTTGCAGCAGAAGTTAGTTATAAAATGTCATCACTAGAGAACAGAGACTCACAAAGGCCAGCGGTCCCTCGTCAATGTTGCTGCTGGTCCAGGGGTTCCAGTTGACCTGAGGTGGTGACCAGGGGACAACTCCTGCTCCGCTCTGCTGCTGCGATGGCTCAAACGACGCCATCTTCCCTTGAATCAGAGACACACAGCTGCTGGCGTCTGCAGGCTGGAGGGGCAAGGACATGGTATCAGCTCAAACACAAGACTGTGTTGAGGTCACTGCATCCATCGCTGTACATCAGTACCCAGGTGACTCACCGGAGGAGGGATTTGGACTCCGAGCTCCTGGACAACACTGGCCAGCTGCTGCTGAAGGTCCACAGACACGCTGACATCAAACACCTCCAACTGGGCACAAACACACACAAACAAGAAGTATTATTTTTTTGTTTTAATCAAAAGTGAAACTGGGATTTCTAACAACATAAGATAGGCGCACAGTTTCCCCCTCCTTCTTTTTGGTGACCCCCGAGTACGCCTCGATGACCCTGAGGTGATACAGCTGTCGGACCAGAGACAGAGCGCACGACTGAGCGGCCAGCTTCTTGTTGGAGCCGTGCTCTCGAGCCGTAATCCCTGCAAAACAGACAGAGCGCAGACAGTGACGTGACATGTGACTGTTCTAATAAAACTAATATGATTCAGCGAGTTACATCAGACTCTCTGGAAGAGTCATATTTGTGAGCGTCTTACTTCGACCAAGCTGCTTCACAAACAGCTGCATCTCCGCTATGAAGCTCCTGCAGAGACAAACACCAACACCATTTCTTCACTTCCTCTGAGCTTTTCAAACTGAAATCCAAGACTATGGCTTCAAGTGAAGCAATGAACTCACCTGCTGTGATCTCAGGAGGAAGCCTGAATGTTTTTCTGCCAGACTTGTATTAAACAAAAAACGGTCAACCAGCTCTCTGCCCTGCAGTGAACAGTCACACCAGAAATCACAACCAGACTCCCTGAGCAGCTCCATGTGACAGCTTTAGTTCACCTAAACGCGGTCGCATGTCTTCCTTAAGTGTGGTTGTGAGCTCTGGCGTCACCTAAAGTTCCTCGACAGAGCAGGACACTTGCTCCACTCTTATCACACCAGCTAAAAGTGTAGTAGTCCCAACTTTCCAACAAGATGGGACTACTATTTTTAATAGTTCGGTGTGAGGCACTCAGTATATGATGTCTATGAAGTGGGCGGGACCTCAGGTGTGATGTAAATCTGACGGTGAGATCTCGCCGGTGTATCTGCCACACTCTGGAGGTCTCTGAGTTTACAGCAGTCTGGCAGAAAATCATAGAGGAACATCCTGAATACAGTGTTCGGAAATTCAACAAAAGAGGGAGGGGTAGAGAGAGAATGCGAGAGCAGGAACCAAATAAAGAGTTTGTGGCTGAAAGGTCAAAGGTCAACCGTAAAGTTGTGAAATGTACACGTGTTCCCATTAGAATGACAGGACCAGATGCCTGCAGCCTCAAGAAGCTGTTTTCATTAACATATTAAGAAATGGATATTTGCTTGTTCATGTCACTGATCACGTATCAAATCCGAGCTACTCAATAATGAACAAATTAATCACAATCAACAACATGCTCTAAATGTACTGTCAGTCTATACGACTGACTCCTCTGGTCGAGACCTGTTGTGGTCTGGTCCCACTTGGCTGTATCTATACTCAGCAGTGATTTTCTCCTTCTGGAAGAACTGGTTCAGTCGGGCCTTGGCGTTCTCCAGGGTCCAGTTTCCATGAAGATTAGCGTTCAGGTCCACCTCCTCCGACTCCAGAGTCTGTGAAAAATAGAATGACAAGAAGATGGTTTTATCAGATGTACGCTGACACAGCCTGAAACACTGATAGCACAGTGTGATATGTGAGAAGTCAGATAATAAGACATACAGCCTGAGCTTCCTGTTCATCTCTCTTGGCGTAGTACTCCTTCAGGTTGGCTCCTCTGTCCCACTGAGCTGCTCCTCCTCCTCCTCCTCCTCCCCAACCCGAGCTCCCTCCTCCTGAGTAACCCAGTCCGGTCACTCCTGGGACTGGCCCACTGCTGCTGCTGCCTTCCTCTAACACAGACAACAAAAAACACAAAGAAAACAGCTGAACCTTTACAGAATTCACATTCTGTAAATCCAACAAAGACACATTTGAAACGAATATTTCTTCTATTGCAAAACCACAGCTACCCTTCGTTTAACTTTTTGGACTTGTGACCTCAATGAGAAATGACATTTATGTTACCTTGCTCCGGTTTCACTACAAGGTGGGGGGGCAGAGGACCACCGGGGGGGAGGTCTCCGAGCCTGCCGTTTCCTCCAGCATCAGGCTGATCACAGACTGAGGGGCTCACCTGGTGACAGGACTCAGAGTCAGCCTCCGGATAAGTTCCTGTGACATTTGTTTTCACCACGTCCATTTCTGGACCAGCTACATAATAATCCCCTGACAGCTGTCAACTTTATACATCCCGACTTCTGGATTCCTGACGAGTCATTAAATCAATCAACATTTCAAAAATAAAATAATTGCGGTGTACTGACCCCCAGAGCAGGGACATCGGCCGCACTCATTTCCCCAACGCGGACCAAGTAGTTGACAAAGTCTCTGGCAGCGTTGGTCTGGGCATCCTTCTTGTTGGTGGAGTTTCCCATCCCGATGTAGTTGAATCCATCAACTCGCACCTGGATTTCCAAAAGTTGATGAATACAGAGTCAGCAAGAGTTTAAGGAACTTTGAAAAACCAAGCGGAAAACTCACCTCACACATAAACTTCTGTCTGTTTTTGTTCCCTGCTGCTCGGATGTCATAGTTGGGAGTCAGTTTCTTCTTTCCACACCAGGCATACAGGAAGTTCTTGATGTCGGCCATGGTGGACTGATGGCGGTTTGCTCCTCTGTAGACGCCTGTATCTGTAAATCACAAAACATCCACGTTCAAAGCCGCACTCCACCAAATATATGCTATTTACTGTGATAACACACAGTAGATGAATAACTGGAACTGGGTTCAAGTTGTTACAATGGACAGAACGATCCCACAACATGAGATTATGTCGCTGTAAAGTCACTCTCTGGTAAAACTGATGTTTATCGTTTGAGTTCCGTTTACAAAGAGTGAAACAGAGTGAAAACAGACAGCAGATTCAGTTCAGGTTCAGTTCCCAGCGGCTGTGGCTGAATTCTCGACCTGCATCCTGCGCAGGCCGAACACAGAGGAGACGCTCTGGCTTAGCTTGGTCTGGTTTAGCTTGGTCTGGTTTAGCTTGGTCTGGCTTAGCTTGGTCTGGTTTAGCTTGGTCTGGTTTAGCTTGGTCTGGTTTAGCTTCATCCACAGCCTGTGTTGATGTGTAGCAGGGAGCTAACTCATTCATTTAGCTAACGTTAACTTGTCATAACGGAGACGTCGCTAAAAGGCTCCGCCGCCGTTTCTCTCGTGGATAAACTGTAAATAAATATACTAACAACTAAAATATCTACAGTTTCCATTGTTACTCACAGTCAGAGGAATAAACACAGACGTTGATTCAGACTTCTGCAACGGCACAGGACTGTTGTCGGAGACCCCGCCCCTTTTCAGCAACCGGACCTCTGATTGGTTGTAGACTAGTATGTAGCACAATGATTGGTTAAAATTAGGGTCTCTATTACTTTCGGGATAAAAAATTGAAAACTTGAGCGCCCCCCATCGGAATTTAGTCCATTTGGCCAAAAGGGTTCAGGTAACTTCATCAGATGTATGATTGTATAGATGAGACGTATGATTGTATCGTAAACAATCATATATCTCATCTATGTGACTGTATAACACAGCAGAATGATTAGGACAGATTATCACAGGATCATTAAAATCCTAGTTTTACATTATAGGATGCTCCTTATTGTTTATCAGGCTGGAAACAAACAGAATAATTTCTCTGACATCTCCACGCTCTCTTACCTTTGTGTACACATTAACAACATTTGCTGGGTTGTTAACAATTCCTGCAGATTAAAATTGTGTCACACAAATAAAATGAACACGTCACAAAATGAAGATTATCGATGATCTTCCAGAAAATAAACCACTGAATAAAACGCAGAGATGTTTTGTGTGGCAGATTTGGTTCATCGGTTGATCAATATCTCTGATTGGCTCTTCCTCTGTGATCAGCTGTGTCTCCTGTTGATTGGAGGAGGACTCTGCTCATTGTGAGAACATGGCAGGAACATTAGAATAGAAATCAACCTGCGTGTTTCCTCTGGAATGTTGTGTGAAACACTGAAGGATGCAGTGTGTTGTAGTGTGTTGTAGTGTGTTGTAGTGTGTTGTAGTGTGTTGCAGTGTGTTGTAGTGTGTTGTAGTGTGTTGTAGTGTGTTGTAGTGTGTTGTAGTGTGTTGTAGTGTGTTGTAGTGTGTAAGGTTGTAGGTAAAGTTCTACTCCACAGACACACAGATAGTGAAGCTGAAAAGTGAACTCTGAGCTCTGAGTTCAATCCAGGTGTTGATAACCTGTGTGTTCAGGGTGTGGTGTTGGCACGGTAACAGGACCAGACTGGGTGTGCCGCTCTGTGTGTGTGTGTGTCTGTTTGTTGTGGGGAAAGTGTGTAGGGTTTTTTTTTTTTTTGAATGTGTAACCAGGTATTGGCAGGGTGTGTGTGGTGGATCATAATGTGTCTGTGTGTGTGTGTGTGTGTGAGTAAGTGTGTGTGTGTGTCTGAGGTTCAGGGTGTGTCTTACCTGCCGCCTCAGGACACAGTTTCCTAATGGAAACAGTCAGAGCTGCAGGCTGTGATTTCATGTTTGAACTCAACCTGCAAATTCACACATGAACATTTTGTGTCTATACACGGTACATAATGTGTGTAAACTTCAGCAACATACCAACACTATAAAAAAACACAAGTCCTTCATTCTTCATCCTCCTGACGTAAACGTTAACGTTAAACAGGTGTTTTAAAGGAAATGGCTCATGGTGATTATGATGTTGAGTCATAGTAATCATTTATAACATGGATGATAATATCACGTTATTATAATGTGTGTCATTGTCTTACACACGCTCATTTGATTTATCTTATTTATCTTATAACATGGATTTTATGAAGCTGGTGTGCGTGTGCCCGTGTGTGTGTCCATGTGTGTGTCCGTGTGTCTGTGCATGTGCGTGTGTGTGTGCGTGTTGTTGGTTAATTATTCTTCATCATCATTTGTTCTCTCTCTCCTTTTCCTCCTCTCTCAGCTGCTTCCAGCCTTCACCCAGCTTCATTGAACTGGACCTTGTTGATTTGTGTTGATTATTATCTGTTGTGTTGTCATATAGACTGATGATGCAGTTGACTGTGAGGTTTTGTCGGAGCTCTTCAGTGCGTTCAGTCTGAGCTCTGAAATCTGATGCTGAATTCTCTTTTCTATTTGGGAGACAGAGCCGTCTTTCACCTCGTGTCCACAGAAATATCATTCATTATCAGTCATTCATTTCCTGTCTCAAACGTCTTTGTGCTGTGAACATGTAAATGTGATGGAAGAGTCCCAGTGATGGTCCAGAACAACACCCTGGACTGTCCCCACACAGCCGCTGACACACTGCAGCCGTCATATCCTCTGCGTGCCTGTGTGTGTGTGTGTGTGTGTGTGTACTCTGTGAATCACATGTGAGTGTGTGAGTGTGTGTGTGTATGAGTATGTGCAGCGTGTACAGACCTGCTGCAGGAGAGGAGTTAAAAGCCGACACTTTGAGGAGCCGGATGACTTTTCTTCTTCTGTTTGTGGCTGTGAGGACATTTGATCTGAGGACGGAGTGGACATGAGGAGAAGCTGGATTTCACTCTGTGGACTTCTGGCTGTGTGTGCGTGCACGGTCCAGGCCACATACACATATTACTGTAAGTGTCTCACCTTCTTCTTCTCTTCTCGTGATTTTCCGTCAAGGTTGGAGAAGCTTGGTAACTGAGAGCTTGGACCTTCATAAACATGTCACTGCCTGTGAAAGCAGATGTTCATGATGTAAACAATCTGCTGATGTGAGGTTTTGATATAAAAATAAGCCTCTGTTGACAATGAAAGGAATTTAAAAGCTATAAAGCAGGTGAATGTTTCTGTACGACTGCACAGTCAATGTAATGATGTTATTGTTGTCACTGCACAAAGTGTTGGCCAAAAGACAAAAGACAGTTTAACACAAAGAAAACCAAAGTGCAGGTAACAATGAACCTGTCAGGATTATTATATCACATACACGTGATATATGTTCATGTTCATCTTCAGCTGAACAGCTGCTTCATGTGGATCCAGGACTTTTACTTCTCTACATCTATTTCATTTGTTTAGTTACATGTTATTATATTATATTATATTATATTATATTATATTATATTATATTATATTAGATTAGATTAGATTAGATTAGATTAGATTAGATTAGATTAGATTAGATTAGATTAGATTAGATTAGATTAGATGAAGAGGAGACATGAAAGTATCATTATTTTCAGTAATGTCACATATACAGGGGGTCCTCGAGTTACGCCGGTAAGGAGATGCACACGGACACAGATGCGTTCGGGATCGTGGCGATACCGTAGGTTTATTCACAACACAGGGTCTACACGGTTGATATCAGAAATCTAAAGGAAAGGCTCATTACACTCGCAATATCAACCCCTGCGGTGTGTCAAGAGGTGTTATAGCGACATCTGGTGGCACAACTTTGTATCTACCTTACCTATGAATGTATGTTCCGACTTATGTCGAAATTCGGTTACGACACATTCTCAGGAACAGATCTCCGTCGTAACTCGAGGACCCCCTGTATTATTATTATTATTATTATTACCTGCGTGATTCTGAACTTTTTAGGGTTAGAATTCGAATGACTTGTTGGTTAATACCATGTAAAAACATGGTATTAACCAACAAGTAGCGTTTATGGCTGGTCAAAGCGATTCAGCCGAACTCTCTGTTAGGACCCATTCCACAGACGTGTGAGTGATCAAGTACTTTTCTGAAGTATTATTTAAAAAAAAAGAATTCTTGTGTGAAGAGCAACAATCAGTTTGTTCAGTAAAAACGAGATAAAAATCAAGATCCTGAGAAGAAAAAGAACTTTTCCTCCTGTTACCTGCAGCAAAACTTCGCTGCGAGTGCAATGGAAGATCTCAGTACTGCCTCCGAGACGCCGTCGGTCTCCACTGCCTCGACTGTCAGGGAAATACAGAGGGCCGCCACTGTGAGCGCTGCAAGGCCGGCTTCTACCTGCAGGGGGTGGGACTGAGCTGCACATCCTGCAACTGCAACCCTATAGGTGAGAAACCACAAAATGGCTGACCTCGATATTTCTATCATTGCTGCTGTATGTCTAAACTTGTTGTTACTTCCTTAGGGTCTGTCAGTACCACATGTGACACTAGGGGGCGCTGCAGCTGTAAAGTAGGTGTGTCAGGAGATAAATGCAACCTTTGTCCAGGTGGACCAATCGGAGCTAATGGCTGCTCTCAAAGGTGAATAATCTCTTTCAGATAACCTTCTTACACGAGGAACATCACTGGCATCAGTGTCTGACGAGACATCTTCAGCTTCACCTCAGACATCTTCACATTCACCTCAGACATCTTCACATTCACCTCAGACATCTTCACGTTCACCTCAGACATCTTCAGCTTCACCTCAGACATCTTCACATTCACCTCAGACATCTTCACATTCACCTCAGACATCTTCACCTTCACCTCAGACATCTTCACATTCACCTCAGACATCTTCACATTCACCTCAGACATCTTCACGTTCACCTCAGACATCTTCACATTCACCTCAGACATCTTCAGCTTCACCTCAGACATCTTCACATTCACCTCAGACATCTTCACGTTGACCTTTAACCCTATAACCTTCACATGTCTCTGTTCTTCTCCCGCATGTGTTTCTGGCTCGCTGTGATTTCAGTCGTCAGCCCAGAGAGGATTCTGGGAGTCAGACTCCTCCCTGTTTCTGTTACGGTCACAGCGACAGCTGTTCTGCACAGGCTGGTTACTCCATCCACGATATCACCTCCACCTTCACTCGTGGTAACCTTTCACCTCTGACGCCACAATAACAAGTCACTATCAGAGTGTGTTGTGTTGTGTTGTGTTGTGTTGTGTTGTGTTGTGTTGTGTTGTGTTGTGTTGTGTTGTGTTGTGTGTGGAATGACAGGTTGTGTGTTTTAAGGTGTGGAGGGTTGGACGGTGGCGACAGCTGAAGGTGTCGTCCCTCCAGATGTTCACTTCAGATGGTCGCCGACTCACCAGGACGTGGAGGTGATCTCCAAAAACAGCTTGCCAGTTTACCTGTACGCTCCAGGTGAGAATAAACCCCGCCTCCATAACAGCTCTGTTTTTCCAGTTCTCCTTCTACTGTTTCTTTTCCCCCTCTTTTCTTCCTCATTGTTTTCCTTTCTTCTCTCCTCCTCCTACCACAGATGTTTCTTATTCCTTTCTTCTGATGATCGTTTGACTGTTTCCCCTATTTCCCCTTTTTCTTCTCCTTGTCCTTCTTTACTTTCCTTGTCTCCTCTCTCAGCCCTTATCATTTCCTTCCTCTTCTTGTTTCCTTTCCTCACCAAGTGTTTCCTTCCCTCTCCCTCAGCTCGTTACCTGAGAAACCAGTTGCTGAGTTATGGTCAGAACTTGTCCTTCTCCTTGCGTCTGGACCGCGGTGTCCGACACCCGTCCACCAATGATGTCATCCTGGAAGGTGGGGGCGTGAGAGTCTCCGCCTCACTGGGTGACCTAAGGTCCATCGTCCCCTGTGGACAGAAAATCAACTACAGCTTCAGGTTAGAAATTAACAACGCTGTTGTTTTTGTTCCTCACATCACTCCTGACTCTATAAGCTCCACCCGCCCAGTGCGCTCCTGTGTTTATATTCAATACCTAATGCTTCTTCTTGAAGATCTGATCTCCCCCTTGTTGCCACTTGAACATTTTTTTTCACATTCCTGTCTGAGGAATCTTCCGATCAGAGCAAGTAGGAACAAATCTGCAGCAGCTGAGACTCAGTTAATAACACACACAGAAACCAGAACATGACAAACGCACACATGGAGGAGAGGAAGCATCTGACAAAGACAAAGACACAAACACTTTTTTTTTCACATCTGGATGCTCGATGTCTCCAGAAGGAAATAAGACCAGGTGGTTCTGGTTGGTTGTCAGCCTGTAAACATCTTCTTCTTTGTGATGGACAGGCTGGATGAGAAGCCTGGCAGCAGGTGGAGGCCTCAGCTTCCCCCCTTCCAATTCCAGACGCTCCTCCAGAACCTCACCGCCGTCAAGATCCGGGCCACGTTTGGTGAAAACGGTGAGTTGTTAACTTGTTGTCAGGGCAAAGTGAGACTGCACCGTGCTCCTCACTCATCCTGCTGCTGAACTGCTGTGTCTTCTCAGGACGCGGTTACCTTGACAACGTGAAGCTTGTGTCAGCACAGCGTGGCGACGGCGTCCCGGCCCGCTGGGTCCAGACCTGCAGCTGCCCCAAGGGCTACGAGGGGGCGCTGTGCGAGCGCTGCTCGGCCGGTTTCAGGCGCAGGGTTCCTGCAGAGGGGGCCTTCAGCCCCTGTGAGGCCTGCGGCTGCAGAGGAGGAGACTGTGAGCCCCAGACTGAAGACTGCTACTCAGCAGACGAGACGCCGGGACAGCACAGCTGCTCCAGGGGGTTCTACCAGGACCCCCGGCAGAGCCCTGGGAGCCCAAAGACCTGTGTGAGGTGTCCCTGTCCAGAGGGCGTGTCCTGCTCACTGGCTGCTGGATCAGCAGAGCCTCAGTGTGACCCCTGTCCCACCGGAACCACCGGCAAGTCCTGACCCCAACCCCCCCCTCACACACACACACATTACATTCACACACACACACACACACACACACAATCTTACTTGGTGCATTCAATCTCTTTCAGACACACTGTGCACACACATCACAAACCCACAACCTGAGCTCTCCACAAAACCACATGGACACTCAGACAGACACACACACACACACACATACACAAACACTCACAGAGATAATTAACTTTAGGCTTGAATAAGAAAACAGTGTGACATGCTATATTTCACTCATGAAGACAATTCCCTCGCCCTTATTTAACGGAGCAGGCATTAATTGTGTGCATGATGAATTATAGCCATCTCAGCAGTCCCCATGTGACACACACACACACACACACACACACACACACACACACACACACACACTCTCTCTCTCTCTCTCTCTCACACACACACACACTCTCTCTCTCTCTCTCACACACACACTCTCTCTCTCTCTCCGTGTGGTCTCTTTACGCTGACATACAGAGTCGTGTCCTCAGGTCCGGGCTGTGACGTGTGTCAGGAGGGGTTCTATGGAGACCCAGCAGGACTCGCCGGGGGGCGGCGGCCCTGCAGACCCTGTCAGTGTAACGGTCACATCGATGTCAGCGTGACAGGAAGCTGCGACCGCGACAGCGGCCAATGTCTGAAGTGTGTGAACAACACAAAGGGGCGGAGCTGCGAGGCCTGTGTGAGAGGGTTCTACCACAGCAGAGTCACCGACGCCTGCAAACGTAAGAATCACAGGATGTGATGTCATCAGAAGGTCCAGGAGTTCCTGATCCAGGTTCTGATAAAGTGACTGACCTTGTTTCCGCTCTCATTCTGCTGTGACCTCCCCTCGCAGCGTGTGACTGTGACCTTCAAGGCTCCGAGTCCAGGCAGTGTGATGATGTCGGCCGCTGTCCCTGCAGGCCGGGCTTTGACGGGTTGAGGTGTCAGCGGTCCAGCTGCCCCCCCTGTTTCAGCCCCATCAAAGCAGAGGTAGAGTCATGTGACTGTGACGCAGTTAACATGAGCCATTAACGTTATGGACAAATGAGACATGGACGGACAGTGTACAAAGTGTCTCGTGTCTTAAGTCTCAAACCTGTTCTCTCATCAGATGAAGGTCTACGCTGCTCGGCTGAAGGAGCTGGAGAGCCTGCTCTCAGGTGGAGGTGTGACGCCAGGCGGCAGCGCCGCGATGGCGGCGGCACTGAGAGGCGCCGAGCAGCTGGTGGACGACCTGCAGGACAAAGGCCAGGAGCTGTCAGGTGAGACACTCACGGTCAGCAGGTCAAACGTACTGGACAGAGGTCGTGACCTCAGCTCGTGTTAAAACTGTGGGTGACAGCTTAGCGCAGCCTCTGGTGGACATTGTGAGAACTGCAGTTGTTCATACAGCTGCCATGTTTTTTTCTGTTGTGTGTTTTAACACATACAAACAAAAACCATTCGAACTCGAGGTTGGTGTTGGTTAGAGGAAACCTTTTCCAGGCCTCTGATTGGTCAACACGGTTTTGAAGTGAAGGTTATATTGCCACCTGCTGGTTTGAGTCAACCCTTTTAAAAAATACCTGTGAACACACAACAAGGACGATGAACTCTAATGATGTCCCATCTGCTGCGTCCAACAGAAATGGAGAAGAGCCTGCAGGCACGGCTGTCGTCCATCAGCAGGGGTCAGCTGGTTGAAGGTCAGAACATCCAGAACATTGATGATGAGGTCGATGACATCATACGACAGCAGAGAAAGTACAAAACAGAGGTGGACGAGGTCATGACCCTGGTGGAGGAGATGAGACGCAAACTGGACGAAGCCAAGACCGACCTCAGATCAGCTGTAAGACGCCAGTGTGACTAATGCTAATGCTAATGCTAATCTCAATGAATCAGAACAGGACAGACTGGGGGAGGCGGTACCAGATACAGTGCGTGTGTGTGCGTGTGTGTGTGTGTGTGTGCGTGTGTGTGTGTGTGTGTGCGTGTGTGCGCGCGTGTGTGTGTGTTTTGTTTACACAAACACATGGTTAAAACAGATCAAATTAAATGAACGGCGCCTGACCTCTGACCTGAGCAGGTCACCTGTGGTCATCTGTGGTTACCTGTAGTTACCTGTGGTTACCTGTGGTTACCTGTGGTTAGGTGTGGTTAGGTGTAGTGCGTGGTGGTAACTTTTCCCCCTCCTGTCAGGAGCTTCCTCTCGGAGATGCTCCGCTGGGTTCAAACGACCTCTCCTCGTTGGTGCAGATAGCAAACAGCCTGGCAGACAAGTGAGTCCATGATACTGATGTCACCTACGTGGAGGTCAGATGTTTGTTTCCCTGCTGTCAGCGGTAATGATTCTTCTCCATCCTCCAGACACCAGACCAAGGCCACTGCTGTGGAGCGGACGGCCAGCGATGCTCTGAAAGACTCTGAGAAGAGCGTGGCACTGATCCGGACTCTGCTGAACAGAGAGAACAAAGTCAAAGAGCTGATTGGAGATCTCAAATCCAAGTAGGTCCACCAGGTGTTTGTTTGTGATGGCGAGTTCAGTCCTCCTGCTGAACCAGCCGTGTGATTTCAGGTTCGATCAGACGTCGGCGCGGGTGCAGGGTCTGGAGGACCAGGCGATCCGTGTGAGTGAAGAGGCCAGAGATGAGAGCAAAATGGCGGACAGCATGTTGACAAGCATAGTCAACATGGGGCGAAACATCCCAGCGTCCCTGAAGGTAACTGCTGCTTCAACCGCCGTTTAGTCTCTGATCGGATTCCTCAGTCTCCTTAACCCAACCTGCGTCTTCTCATGATGGTCAGGAACAGATGGACGCCATGGTGTCCAGGATGGACGGACTCAAAGTGGGAGCAGAGGAGGACATCTCAGGCTTTGCGGCGATGCAGGACGGCGTGCAGCGAGACAAGACCGCCATCGATGCCCTGCTGGCTGACGGCAGATCTGCCCAGCAGGTAGCGACAGGGTTCAGAGATGTTTTTATCTTTGTCTGATGAGATGCAGTGGCAGTGGGGGGGGAGAGGGTGGGGGGGGAGTTACCTAACGGTTTAATGTCGAGGCGACGTCTGTCTCTTCAGGGCGCCAACAAGCTGCTGGACAGAGTCAACGCCGCCAAGTTGGACACAGAGGCGGCTCTGCAACGCATCAGCAGCAACGGCAGGGATCTGGACGCCGCTCTGGGCGCACTGAGAGGTGAGAACATCAAACTGTCACCTTCTCCACAAACGCAACGTCGCACTGAACCAGACTCTTCTCCCCTCAGGGTTCGACCAGCAGATCAATGGCAGCAGAGCTCTGGCTGACGACGCCATCGGTCGTCTTCCTGGCATCAGCGCCACCATCCAGCAGGCCATCGGCAACAACGTGGACACCATGTCTGTCCTGGCGGACGTGCAGGACGAGTACAGCGGCGCTGTGGGAGCTGCTGAGCTGCTGCAGGGCCTGGTCGGCAGCCTGGAGGTAACCTCAGCCTCAGGTCAGCTGCGCTCCACGAGGAGGAACATGTGATTTGATCTGTTGGATCTTTGTTCAGGAAACGATTGGGTCGCTGCCGTCTTATGGCGCTCTGACGACCGACGCCACCAAACTGAACAACGAGGCCAAGGAGCTAAAGACAAAGACGAATGGTGTGGCTGGAGACCTGGAGCGGGAGCTGGATGGAGCCATGAGGCTGGAGGCTGATGCCGAGCAGGTGAGGCGTCCTCTGGGGCACAGGGGGACATGTGGGTGTGGGACAGACAGTAAGTGACGGGCGTGTCCTCTGTGCAGGCGGCCGCCGCAGCAGCTGCAGCTGTGAGCAGAGTGGGACAGAGCAGAGACGCAGTGGGTCAGACGCTCAGACGCATCAACCGTCTGCTGGAGAACCTCAGTAAGTACCTGGTTTCATCATGCCAGATGTTTCCTACATGACAGTGAACGCAACACCACAATGAAACTGCCCTGTTGCGTCTCCTAATGTTGCTGCTGTGTGAGACTGTGGATGTGAGAGGCGATGGTCACACGTCTGTAAACAGGGAACTCATCTCCTCCTCAGACCAACCTGGAGCTGCAGTGGATGAAGGTCGCCTGAAGCAGCTGGAGGACTCTCTGGCCGGCGCACAGAGGGACGTGGACGGTCACCTGAGGCCTCGGCTCCGCGACATGGAGCAGCAGGAGGACGCCATGCGCCGCCGCCTGGCCAGCATCAACGTGGACATCGACACCATCCTGGGAGACATCGCAAACCTGGAGAACGTCTTGAGATCCATCCCAGAAGGCTGCTACAACAGTCCCCCAATCGAGGAGGCCTGATGACCGAGTCCAGATCCACAAGACAGGAAGTGACTCTGTGACAGGAAGTCGTATCTGCACCTGGTGCAGATGTATATGATCCTAATTATTTCTGCAGACAACAGCCTTTTACTTCATGATGGTCATGATGACCTACAGGTTTGTTTGGTGAATGTTCTCATGGTGATCTCATATCTGACTGATGATGGAGGAACCTGTATTATTTCTGTTGATATTTCTGATGTGTGAATGTAAAGGTTGTATATTTATAACTGTACAGTCTCCATTTTTATATCTTTCATTTCACTGTTTGTGTTTGTGAGCGTTTCACATTAAACCTGTTTCTCCTTATTTCTACAACGACTTTATGTCAAGGTGAAAAAAAAACAGTTTTCAAACACCTACAGATTTTATTTATTTAACAAATCAATGTATGATTCACATCTGATGCATCTGAGTGTGGACGACGTGAATGTCCAAACCCAGTGTTTGATGCTGATGATGCAGACGTGAGAGCTGCTCAGTCCACATGAGAAGAAAACAGAGTCACCACACAATCAGACCATTACACCTGCTGTGATTCACAACAGAGAGGTGACACACGTACACACAGCCTGCATCACCACAAGAAGAAACACACAGGCCAGAGGTCAGAGGTCAGATGCTACATATGACCTCTGCTGGATCTTACTGTAAAGTGACGTCTGTTTGACCTGTGTCTCTAAAACGTTTTATTTTGCTGTTCAGTTATTTCTCTAAATCCCTCAAGTTAAAAAATTAAAGTTCAGGTGAAAACTCAGGGTCTTTTATTTTACACCTAGTGACTTTTATGTTTCTGTCTTTTATTTTTTTATTCGTTCATTTTCTACAGCTTAATCCTTTTCAGGGTCGTGGGGGGCGCTAGAGCCGATCCCAGCTGACACCGGGCGAGAGGCAAAGGTCAGGTCGCCAGCCTATCGCAGGGCCACCATAGAATATATATTCACACATATGGACAATGTAGAGTGGCCAATCAACCTAACCCCCATACTGCATGTTTCTGGGCAGCACCCGGAGAGAACCCACGCAGACACGGGGAGAACATGCAAACTGCACACAGAAAGATCCTCCGGACTGAGATTAGAACCAGGGACCTTCTTGCTGTGAGGCACGAGCGCTAACCACTGCGCCCCACACACACACGCACACACACACACACACACACACACACACACACACACACCTACGCCCCTAAACCTTCAGGTCCTGTCGCAGTCTGTAGCGGAAGCGGACGTCTGTGGACGGTGGGAGGATCCCCAGTCCGGCTCTGGTGGAGACCAGAGAGGGTTTGGCCTGACCCTCCTCCAGCTGGAGGTCGAAGTAGAGCAGCATGACGCACACAAACTGTTTGATCTCATTGATGGCGAAGTACTGTCCAGGACACTGGGAGGAGCCGAAGCCAAACGGCATCAGGTAATACCTCAGCTTCTGACCGTCTTTGTAGAAGACGGTCTTCATTTTGCCGTCGTGGACAAAGCGGTCAAACTGGAACATCTGAGAGGAACAGTTCATCAAAGTGTTTGGATGAAAAGACAAAAACATCGATTTCATCAGTATCAGCCCTATGAAGAAGATTCACTGATGAATGAGGTGATTGATGGTCAGTACCTCGGGCTCCTCGTAGATCTCAGGGTCCATGTGCATTGAAGGAGGAAAGAGAGTGATGACGTCTCCTTTTCTAACGTCCACTGAGAGCCTGCTGCCCAGCTGCAGCGTGAAGTCTTCTTTCGCCACACGAATGCTCATGGAGGAAGAGGAGAGACGGAAGCTCTCATAGATGGCGCTCTCTGTGGAAGGTCAGGTCAGCGGTTACCATGTGCATCAGTGCCGAGATGGTTTTAGCTTCACACAACGTTATCAGAGGTGATGAACAACTCAACAACTCATCACATCTCCATCTGTACAGGTCAAATGACATGATGAAGACCAAGCTACAGACCCAGGTAGAGGAGCTTCTCCAGCTGCTGCCTGTCCAGCTGAACGTCTTCATGCAAACTGACGCCACTGAGTCCCAGAACGTCCTGCATCTCCTGGCGAATGGCCTCCATGGCTGCCGGGTGGCTCACCAGGTAGTAAAGGGTCCAGAAGGTGGCTGGCATCGTGTTTGCCACAGCCGCCCAGAGGATAGTCAGGTGATGAGCTGAAGGTCAGGAGTGACAATGTGTGACATAAAGTGCAATGGAGTCTGACAACAACAACAACATATGTGTATGTGTGTCAGGTTGTTTTTTTTTGGGGGGGGGGGGGGGGGGGCAGCAGAGAAAGTGGGGTCAGCAGAGAAAGTTTGGAAACCATGGATCTAATCCACCTCAGATGGGTCACAGGTTATGGAAGAGAGAGAGAGGTTCACTGCAGGAATCTAACTGTGTTTACATCAAAAACAGAGTGAAGCTGGAGCAGAAACACGTTCACACTCCTGAACGCCGAGCGTCTCCAAACATCACACAACCTGAACCACAAATGAATGAGGCTCACGCCGTCTTTGTGTTCGTGATCTACCTGCTTTGTCAAAGTCCTTCAAGGTGTCGTACTGATCAAACAGCTCCGATCGTCTCCTGATGAACCCTGCAGCGTCGGACCACTGCTTCATCCTCTGAGGCAGGAAGTAGTTGGTGAGCTTCTGGCGGAGCGCTTTGGTCCGTCTCAGCAGCCAGATGGGAATCCCAGCCACCAGGAGGGGAAACATGTGGTCGAACTGGATGAAGTCCTCCCGCAGCAGCTGCATCTCGCCGTGGCAGCTGGGGGACGGCGGTTTTCCGTACATGGTGAGGACACTGGCACTGAACATGACGGAGTTACAGAAGTCAAACATGCCTTGGCTCCTCCAGCAGCCCCCCTCCCCCGCACTCTCCTGCAGGTGGTCCTGACGGAGCACCAGCATGAGGTTGCTCATCATGCTGTCTGTCAGGGAGCTCAGGTTGGCTCCTTGCAGGAGGAGGTAGGAGCGTTCGACCTCCTCCTGCAGACCAGGGAACCTGCTGTCGACCATGGGAGGGAACCCGAAGGCGACGGCAGCCACGTTGACAGAGAAATCATGGAAGTCCAGCAGTCGGCCATGTTTGGAGATATGTGGATACAGAAAAGGGTTCATGACGAAGGTCATGTATCTACCTGCAAAAGAGAGCGAGGGGGGGGGCGAGAGAGCGAGCACACAACATGATGATAAAGATGTCGACACGTTAAGAAGCCTGGGCTCAGTCAGGTGATACAGCAGTCGGTCAGGTGACCTGTAACCTGACCTGACCTGACCTGGCCTGGCCTGACCTGACCTGACCTGACCTGTAACCTGACCTGACCTGTAATATTCTGGACCTGTGTCTTTGTTGTGTTGCTTTAATGTCTGTTTGTATTTGTGTTATTTGTCTTTTCCCTCAAACCTGAAGCTCACGTCCTGACTCTGACTCTGACTCTGACTCTGACTCTGACTCTGACTCTGACTCATGCACAGCAGGCCGAGACCTGTCGCCTGTTCCCGACCGGGATCAGGAGTGTGGGAATACCAACCAGCTATTTGCACTGTAAAAATATCTCCAAATTTCTTCTGATGTTCCTGTAGAAACGTCTGTGAATCTTTTCCAAACTCCAGAGCCTTTCCTACGAAGGGGATCCAGCCTTTAATCAGAGGAGGTTCTCCAGCTCTTCTGCAAAGCAGACACAAACAGACAGTTCATGATCAGTTTGCAGGACGTTCCTGACCTCTGACCTGTCCTTTGGCACCTCCTGTGAAAACATCTACTCTTCTACCTGATTTCCATACAGACAGGAAGTGATGTAACAGCTGTTGACTGTGGCCTGGAGTAACCCACCATCTGTTTACCATGACTACACCTGAATGTGGTGTCGTACAGGGCTGTAGGCAGTGAGTCGTCTACAGGGTGGAGCAGGATGTGTGTGTGTGTGTGTGTGTGTGTGAGACATTAGAATAAACCAGCACTGACAGCAGAACCTGAGGGAGAACCTACAGAGACGTGTGACGCTCTCTGGGACACATTCAGGGACATGAGACAGTGGGGGTGAGGATTGTGCGTTTGTCGACAGATGTTACATTCTGAGCTTCGCCACAGCTGCGTCTTCATCTCACACTGAGTCAGACTGATCCACATGAGACCTGTCCCGCATGTGTCCAACCACATGTCCATCAGCAGAGCAGATCCTCTGGACCAGGGTCCACATGACACCAAGAGTCCACTGGTGATGACATCATCAGTCCAAACTCACTTTGTTTTCAACACACGCTGTGTGTGTGTCTGCGTGTGTACGACACACACTCACACACACACACACACAGAGATGTGATTGTATCGTCGCGTGACGCTTCGATCCAGATGAAAACATCTGGAGACAAACAAACATTAACCGTGTTACAGCTATAAGCGGCTGCGCGCGCTCCCGCGAACGCTCACGACAGCGGATGTTGGACTTGTGTGAACCCGTGTCTCTGTCGGACAACATGTCCACCGACAGAGGACATGTCCACCGACAGAGGACATGTCCCCTGCAGGGGGAGCCCGCACTGACCTGGTCCTGCCGCGGAGGAGCCACAGCAGCAGCGTGATGAGGCCGAGCACGAGCAGCAGCTGCGCGGACATCATGTCTCCGTCTGTGTCCGGAAGAGACCGAGCGGCTCCGCCTGGAGTCCCCGAGTCAGACACGGGCTTTTTATACGCCACATGCGTCACGGCCACGCCCACACGCCGCCCAAACCCGGGGGGTTTAATGTGAAATACAAATACATTTAATAAATAAAAGCTGAGTAAACAGAAGACACACACACACACACACACACACACACACACACACACACACACACACACACACACACACACACAGAGTACAGCTTCCTGACAGTCCCAGCTGACTGAGGGGGGGCAGGTCATCAGCCAATCACAGACCTACACAACATTCAACACAACAGCAGTCACATGAGTCTGTACTGTGAGAGGAAGCAGGACTAAACACTGGACAGACAGTGGATCCTAAAGCTCAGGTCATCCTCCACCATGATGAAGATGATGATGGTGATGATGATGATGGTGATGATGATGATGATGGTGATGGTGATGATGATGATGATGATGGTGATGATGATGATCCTCACAGAGAACAGAGAACAGAATCTGTCCACCACAGTTTATTATCACAGTTTAACACACAACATGCTCAGACTTTACCATATGATGTCAGAAGAGTGTCAACTCGTCGTCCTGTGAGCAGACGGTGTTTTCACTGCCTGATCGCTGAGACGTTCCACTGCTGTCGTCTTATATGAAACGCTCCACATGTGACCTGACCCTGCTGACCCTGCTGACCCCTCAGGCCATGTGGGTTGCTGGAGATGCAGCGCTCATCTTTAGTGGGACTCTAACTAAACAGTAAAACGCTGGTGTCCAACGTGTGACGATTCAGGCAGGAAGAGGACGAGGAGGACGAGGAGGACGAAGAGGATGAAGAGGACGAAGAGGAGGATGAGGATGAGGATGAGGAGGATGAAGAGGATGAGGAGGATGAAGAGGATGAGGAGGATGAAGAGGATGAGGAGGATGAGGAGGATGAAGAGGATGAGGAGGATGAAGAGGATGAGGAGGATGAGGAGGATGAAGAGGATGAGGAGGATGAAGAGGATCAGGAGGATGAGGAGGATGAAGAGGATCAGGAGGATGAAGAGGATGAGGAGGATGAAGAGGATCAGGAGGATGAAGAGGATCAGGAGGATGAGGATGAGGAGGATGAAGAGGATGAAGAGGATGAAGAGGATCAGGAGGATGAGGATGAGGAGGATGAGGAGGATGAAGAGGATACTGTCTAAGGATTAGACAAAGATTAAACAGAGAATAAAACACTGTCATCTGTTGAATACTGGATTCATACTCAGTTTGTGTTGTTTCAGACTTCACTGACACCTGCTGCTGATGACATGTGTCCACACTGAGACATGTGTCCACACTGAGACATGTGTCCACACTGAGACATGATCTGTGTTGAGTGCCCGTCTCATCCCCACAGAGGGAGACAGCGCCCATCACTATTTCCTTCCTCACTCTGTCCTCAGGCGTCCTGATTGAGGACAGTGGAGATTACAGCTTCCTGTCTTTATTGTCCAACTATTGTTGATCAGTCTCAATCAGTGGTTTTGTTCTGTGTGGCTGATCACTGTCACACTATGAAAAACATCATCACATTCATTTGATCCCATCAACCATCCGTCTATTACAGGTCACGGAGAAGAAGGAAGTGAAAAAAATAAAAACACAGGTAACATTGCTCCATAAAATATCACCGTGGATCAGAGTCCAGCAGCTGAGCCACAGGAAGTGTTCAATAAAAGTGCAGTTTGAAGGCTGAAGACGTAAACACAGCAATGGTTCAGAGAAATTTTCAGGAGAAAAACAGCAAGTCACTGATGTGAGGAGACACGTCCCCCGCAGAGGAGGGTGACCTCTGACCTCCATGCAGATTGTGGTCCTTTCCTCGTGTCATGTCAGTGTCCACATATTAATGTCATGTATCAATTATTAATGTAACAAAGCACTGTTTTCACTTTTTAAATTAATGTATCAACAACTATGACAATGCCAACAATCATTGACCACAAGGTGGAGACACCTGCTCAGGTAGAAGTTCACCTGATGTCCCACCTGAGTGGACAGCGAGGAGGAAGAGGAGGAAGAGGAAGAGGAGGAGGAGGACGACTGCCAGTTGTCATCCACACAGCTGATGTTTGTTTTCGGTTGCACCAGCAGGCTGCTGTTGTGTTGCCTGAGATGTTAATGAAACCCAAACAGGAACAGACCGAGTGAAAACTGAATGCTCCTCCTCTGAAGAGCCACGTCAAAACATCAGCTGTTTTCAGATGCACAGTCCACACGCAGAAGAAAAAAAATCCCAGAATGCTTTGCAAATGAGTTTCAACCCTGCTGCCTGCTGCTGTTCTTCAGAGGCAAAGTCCGACCCGAGTGGCTTCTCTCTGAGCCTGGGTTCCAGTTTACCATGGACAGGTGAGGAAACAGATGCTAATGCTACCTGACTGCACTTCTCTGTTCTCCTCTGGCCGACGCTGACACTGCTGAGACGGTCTGGTTCTCAGAGAAGGGGAGGGGGGGGTCACCAGTAGAAGGAACGGGAGAGGAAGTTGGCAGCAGCACCGAGCCAGCTGGACCCTTCCTGGCCAGATCCCACCCGGGTCACCGCCTTATCGGGCTCCTGCGATGGACTCTCATCCTCAGGCAGGTAGTCTGGCAGGTCCACGTTCTGCTCCACCTCCACAGAGTCGTCCTCCGCAAACGGGATTAAAACCTGGAGGCAGTGATGGTAAAAAGCTACAGGTTCGACTGTCTGGCTTCATGTAAACAATGCGATTTAGTTCATTTAGATTTAAAATTTACATCTTCAAACTGACCTCATCTCCGTTTTCGCCTTTCACCACCTGCTGAGCCGTCATTACCTGAGTGGAGGCGATCGCACACGCCAACGCCTGGACAGAAAAAACATGTTCATCTCCCTCTTTCAGCAACAAGCCAGTCGAACAGGGTAAAAATCACTATCAGCCTGAGAAGAACCAGTCACAAATGAACTACCTCTTAAGAACATTTAGGTTTCCCTTAGATGTTACCAGAGGATAAGTCACCACATATACATTTTTCCTCTCTCTATATATACTATATAGATAAACAGTATATACAGGGGTCCAGGAAAATCTCATCTCACCTCGGCCTTCAGGTCTGATCGGATGCGGACGATGCATCTCTTCACAGCCATCTGGAAGGTGAAGCTGATCACTCCTCTGATCTTCAGCAGAGCCTCCTCACACAGGCTCCTCCGACTCTGGCCAGAGAAGACAAAGACAAAGTTCCACATCAGACACCAGTTAGCATTTCCATCTCATTTTTTATAATGCACCATTCACAGTATGATCAAAATGAAGGAGCGTAAACATATGATATAAACATATGAACGGATGAGTGAATGTCATCACTCTGGCCTCACCAAATCATCCAGCCCGTCAATATGAAGAATAACCGTCTTGGCTCTCTTGTTGCTAGAGCCCAGGAAGAACTGTGCTTTGCGGCGGACGCCGACGGCCTCTTCGGTTTGCTCCGAGTCAGCGATGCTGGACGCCTGCAGGAGCTCGTAGATCTCAGATGCCAGTAGCTTCGTCTCTCCAGGAGTGGTTGATCTGGATGACACAACAAAACAAAAATCTAACTTCAGGGGAAGGATTCAGGCTCTGCGAAGCTGGAGGGTGGTTTATTTATTTTTATTCTTTTCTTTCATTCATGTGTCACAGTTTATATGCAGGGGAAGGACAGAAAAATGTTTTTCTTGATTGGTTTGACTCAATTGCAAAACCACACTGCCACTTGATTCGTCATAGTGGAAGTCTGAGGTTCATCTGGACACTGGTCACTCCTCAGTAAACCACTGCTGCTTCTCTCCGAGGTTATCCTGTCATTTATATCACCACCTGATATTTAATCCCAAAACAAACGCTTGATAAATAAATACTGAGATTAACGAGCAGCGGTAGTTCATATTCATTTATATAAAATGGTGAAATACAGATTCAATTAGAGAAAGACTTGAATGAAAACTCACTTCTGCATGACGTTCTGCAGGCTCAGCATCATCCCCAACTCCTCCTTCAGCTTCTCCCGGTTGGCTCGACATTCTGCCAGGTAACGGACTGCCTGAACATCAACCAATCAGAACCTCAGAGCAGGAAGCACCAGTTGTTCAACCCCTTCATTTTTGTCTTCTTTAGTCTTAAAGTAAACCAGCAAATTCAGGTTGAGGCAGCTCACCAGCAGGGCGGAGTAGACCACCTGAGGGTTTGGATGGTCCAGGAACAGGATGAGACCTGGCAGGCAGCCCTGATCCTGGACGATGGCCCTGCGGTTCAGGGGATCTGCAGCGAGATCCTTCAGCTGGTTGACCACGACCAAGGCGTCCGGCTCTGTGCTCATAGCTGACACTCACCATGTAAGGAGCAGGTAAGAACACAGATCAATATGCAGCTGTAACATGTTAATGGTGTGTCCAGTGTTCTTTTTTAAAAATCTCATTCTGTGTCAACATGAGGTTTAGTATCGATGCCCGGTGTGGTCCAAGAGAATTCTTCTTTCCCGTCAACAGGAAGTGATGTCACTCAATAAAATAAAGCGTAATGCAAATATTTGTATAGCCCCTATCCACAGTACCACATCCTCTGACCTAATGATAATAACATTAATGCCGCTATATCAGATCTATTGTAATGAAATAACCAGGATTTAAATGTGAGTCTGGAACAGGACTCGGGTTCCTGAAGACCATAAACCACTCCTGCTTCAGTCTGTACCTCACAACATTTTACTGAAATCACT
This sequence comes from Trinectes maculatus, assembly GCA_016785345.1. NCBI lineage: Eukaryota > Metazoa > Chordata > Actinopteri > Pleuronectiformes > Achiridae > Trinectes > Trinectes maculatus. Next base: position 89,254 of record JAFBJQ010001118.1, read on the forward strand.
ATGAAATATTTATCTGAATAGAAATACTGGACAACACAAAAACCAACCTGATGGGTCAGACAACACAAAAGACTGATGCCCACAACTCATCCAGCCTCATCCGCTGATCCCCACCCGCCCACCCGGGCCTGATGGAGAAGGCGAGTCGCTCCATCACAATGTGCAATGCTCCATTTCTGGTTTGCAGTAACGTAACTACCTCTTTTTCATCTCTTATTTTATACTCATGACATCACATGCTCTCGCTCGTGTTGTCCTGTCTTTATTTTGGCTTGTTATTCTTGTTTTTATCTCTGATGCAGCATCAGATGCTGCACCGACATGTTAGAGCTAAGCTAGCCTAGCCTAGCCTAGCCTCTCCTCTCCGGACAGCAGCGGTGTTGTCAGCTATTCAACTGGGCTCCAGGGTGAATAGCTGTGTGAGTCGCCAGAACCGCTGGTTCTAAGCTAACATGTGAGGGGATGCTAATGCTAACATCACTCACCTCTGACGGTCACCGGCACAGAGCCTCAGGCTAACGGCTAACGCTAGCTGTGCGGTTAGGTTGCCCTCCGTCAGACGAACGCCGGAACCTCACGCGCTGTGACCGTGTTTCAGCAGCGGCGGCTGGAGAAGAAAGTTCCTGATCCACTGATCGATGGTACTCGACTCTCTGTTTACGCCAACCGGAAATGACTGGTTCCTGCTGGGCGGCGACCTAACAATCAGCCTCTGATTGGACGGAGAGCGGCCACGTGAGCCCGCTGACCAATGAGCTGCGCTGTTGTGAGAGTCAAAGGTCACAGACCAGGAGGACCAGAGAAAACATGAGATACCTGGTCCAGTGAGTCCCACATCAGGGATCAGTCCAGGATCGGTTCTGGGAAATGTATATATATATATGTATATATATATGTATATATATATACACACACACACACACACACACACACACACACATATATATATATATATATATATATATATATATATATAAATAAACACACACACTTCATATATTGATCATATTTGAATCATCAGATTACAAAACACAGAGACAAGCTCAAAGTACAAATATGTTTTTCCATGACACACCTGTTTGATAGTTTTCCTGTCTGTGACTGACAGGTGTGTTGTCAGTGTTGTCCAGCAGAGAGCAGCATAAGAGCCTAAACAGAGAGAGCTGATATTCTGTGATCACCACTCAACAACACACGCACCGGCCAGAAATGTCGCGTCATATCAACTGATGCTGAAGCTGTTGATGATCAGTCAGAATATTCATACTTACACATATACACAGTTCATCGTCTGGGAGCAGAGAGATCAGTCATGCAAATGACTGGCATGCAGGGGTCAGGGGTCAGGGGACCTGTGACCTCTCCAGACGTTGCATCTGTGCAGCCACGTCCAGAGAGTATCGATGTACTTCATCATATCCTGCTGGGACCCAGTCTCTGCCATCAGACAGAAGGTTCAGGATCATCAGAGCTCCTCAGCTGTGAGACTCACAGTGACAGGAAACAACCAAAACTCTGAACAGAAACTTGACAACATTTCACAGCTGCAAACACTATGACAGCGACTGTATCTGTCTCTACCACATTAACAAAAGGACATAATATATATATAATAAAAGGACAATAATGATTTTTTATTGTAAATAATAATTATTATTACAGGTCAAATGATCATACCCTGTGACTTGAAGTAAAAAAAAAACTATACACACTTGTAGAGATTACAAGTGTGTAGTGACAGCAAAGGGTTCGAGCTCCTCATTGTGACTCATCAGAAATAAGTTACGGAAAAATCAGGTGTGAAAATGTTGGTGAAAAGATCATAAGGAGAAAAGATCAACCACACCATATCCCTCACAGGAACAGAGCTTTTCAGACAGAACTGTATCTATAAACTACTGATGTAAGCTGATGTCCATCACTTTATAACATGTAGTGATATGAGAGGAGGAACATGGAGGAGGAGCAACACTGTCAAACAACAGAACAGAAAAGCAGTCAGGTTCATTCAACATCTAAAGCACACAACACACAGATACTGTCAGTAAGATGATGTCACTGCATCACTGTGGAATGTTTCTTCTGTTCCTCATCACAATTAAAGGTAGGTTTCAACAGGAATAATAAATGTGTGTGTCTCACACTCTGTTAACCCTGCAAATAAAACCTGCGAACTTGGGACTGTTGAAGTCAACTTTTCACCTCCACTAGAGGGCGACGTTATGAAGTAGGCGGTGCGCTGCTTCCACACTGTGTGTGCTGTGAGAAGAACAACTATCAGACTGAATGTTGAACATCAACTAGTTTCTCCTGTTGATGTAAACCTTGTTGTAGTGATGGAACATTGGCTGTGGATTATTCTTGCTGCTCTTGTCTTTGGTAAGATAGAAAACACCACATGTTTCCTCTTCTAACTGTTGAACATGTGACTGAGCTATACAGGAAGTGCTCTGTTTATTATACAGAGAATCTGAGCAGATCATCTCTGATGACATTTGTTTCCTCCTAAAACACTTTATATGGTTCAAAGTGACAACGATCAGTCAAAATAACATCTACTCTACATGAGTGTGTGTGTGTGTGTGTGTGTGTGTGTGTGTGTGTGACTGACTGGTTGGTAACTGTGTAAACCTACTGATTGTTCTGCTTTAACCAGTCGTCTTTATTGACTCATCTGTTGCTCTGGATGTTCTGTTCTTCCTGCACAGGAGAAGACAGAGTGATGCAGCCAAAAGGAGACGTCACTGCTACTGAAGGAGACACACTGACACTTGGTTGTACATTTCAGACCAGTGGCACAAATCCTACTTTGTTCTGGTACAAACAAGACGTGAACAGTTTTCCAAAGCTTCTCTTACAACGCTTCTTCACACGAGCAGATAATTCTGCAGAGAGACAGAAGGAGAGAATCGATGCTGTTGTCAACAAGACATCAGTTCCTCTGAAGATCCAGAGACTTCAGCTGTCAGACTCTGCTCTGTACTACTGTGCTCTGCAGCCCACAGTGACAGGAAACATCACAACTCTGTACAAAAACACTCAGGTTCAGCATGACAACCCAATACCACACCACATCCACTAGAGGGCGTCTCTCACACTCTGTTAAACTTCAAACACAAGCTGAGTTTCACCACTGTAACTGCTGAGAACAAATGAGTTGGTCTGGAGCTTCGACTGAGACACAATAATAACAGCACATAGACTAAAGCAGGTTTCAGCAGAGTTTTACCAGACTCCATATTCATCAGAGTTGAATATACAAACCATTCACATCAGCTTTATTCAAAATGCTGTCTCTGCATCACTCGGGATTTTCTCTGCTGCTTCTTTACACTATAACAGGTATGTTACATTATAAAGCACCAACAAGTTGGATTCCAAAAACACCTGAATGTGAATTATCTTCAACATCATGTTATAACAGAGTTGTTTTTTCCTTCAGGTGTCAAATGTGAAGATCTCCAACCAGTGAGGACTGATGAGTTCATATCAGAAGGCAGCACAGTTACTCTGTCATACAAATACCCCAAACTGTCAACAAATGATTATTTCTACTGGTATCGACAATATCCAGGAAAACCACCACAGTTCCTCATCTCACACTCTCCTTCAGGACAAGTAGGAACTTCTCAAATCTCTGGACTGAAGATTCAAGTGCATCAAAAGCAACTGAATATGATCATCTCCTCTGCTGCAGTGTCAGACTCTGCTGTGTACTACTGTGCTGTGAAGCCCACAGTGACAGGAAACATCACAACTCTGTACAAAAACACTCAGGTTCAGAAGACAACGCAATACCACACAACATCCACTAGAGGGCGTGTCTCGCACTCTGTTGGGAGACTGATAACTGTCATTTCTCATCAGAGATAAAACCCAGGACTGTTGTTCAAAAACACAATGTTAATAAGTTTTAGACCCTGAAGACTCTTCACAGAAAAATAAACATGTTTCCTGATGTTGTTTAAACTAGAATATGAAGGTGTGTGTGTTTATAAAGGACAGGTTTTGTTTAGGGCTGCAACTAACGATTATTTTTGTAGTCGACTAATCTATAATCTAATTTTTCGATTAGTCAACGATTATAGATTATTCATTTGCTACGTTTCCCGTTTTTAACAAAGTTGGGTATTAATTGGATTTCATTGAAAAGCAGTATATCTTTATGTGTATTGAGCTTTGTGAAGTATTAGAGGCAATGTGTCCACAAGTGATGCATATAATAGTATTGTAGCGATCCTGCACTAATGTTCAGTGTTATTGTGAGAGTTCTGTGATGTCCCACAGTCTGTGAATGCGTCTGGTTGGTGGAGAGAGCCGTGTGTCATAAATAAGGAAGTTTTGTTGTTCTGTTGTTGTTGGCGTGGTTGCGGCCGACAGTGACCAGGTTGTATTTGAGAAACGTTACCAATAAAGAGGGCTGCTGTGCAACTCCTCGTCTTCCTGATACGTCCGGTCGGACGTTACAGTAAAATAGTAAAGACGCATATTTTTTTCAAATGGGGCTTAACCGGAGGTTTCAGTCACTGAAAATGACGTTAACGTTACTTTGAAAAACTCCGGGTGTTCCTCAGACACGTGAAAAGGTGAAACACAGTTTTAGCACCGTAACATGACGGTCGTCGTCGGCTTTGGATATCCTGGTACGTGTAAACGAAATTAACATCATCTTTTAAGAAAGGGGCCTTAAAGTAGCCTAGCTGTTGTTACTTTAGTGCACGTGACGTATTTATTTTCCCGACAATACTCCCAGACTTTAGACATTCGCGGTCTCACGGTAACATCACTATGCACCTCTGCTTCAGCCATCGTTGCTACTGCATCGACTTTGCTATTGAACTTCTTCAGTGTTTAGTTCAATATGGACGCAGGAGGTGCAGGCTACTGCCCCTTACGTTTCCGGTGGTGCACTGCAACTTTATTTGCATGTATTCT
>JAFBJQ010001120.1:10480-73535 GCA_016785345.1 Trinectes maculatus
GGCCCCCCCCCGCCCCGCCCCCCCGGGCCCCCCCCCCCCCCCCCAGAGCCACCGGCAATCCCCCCGCGGCAGCCAACCCGCACCCAACCAGGAGAGCCCGGCCCCCACCAGCGGGCGGTCCCCACCAGGGGCAGGCACGGACCCCCAGCCACCAAGGACCCCAGGCCCAGGGTCTGCCCACGCCAGTGAGGAGGCCCAGGAAAACCCCGGCCACCACCCCCCCCGAGACCCCACACCGAGGGCGGACCGCCCCCCCAACCCACCCCCACAGGCCAGCCCAGGGGCAAGACCCGCAGCCCGCCAGGGCCCCAGGCCTATGGCAGCTTAACTAAGAGCTGATCAAAGATGGACCTCGACCAGCCCTAACTATAAGCTTTGTCAAAGAGGAATGTTTTAAGTCTGCTCTTACTGTGAGGGTGTCCGCCTCCTTGATTGAAGCTGGGAGATGATTCCACAGCAGAGGAGCCTGATAGCTGAAGGCTCTGGCTCCTAGTCTGCTCCTATTGATTTTTGGAATTGTGAGTAAACCTGCGTTCTGAGAGCAGAGTGCTCTAGTAGGATGATATGGGATTATTAAATTTTGTAGGTATGTTGGTGCCATACCATTTAGAGCTTTGTATGTGAGTAGAATGATTTTGAATTCGATTCGAGTAAGTCGTTTGAGACTTTAGCCAAAGCTGTCTCAGTGCTATGATGAACTCTGAACCCTGACTGAAAGTCCTCATATAGACTATTGGTGTGAAGAAAATCATTTAACTGATTGGCGACAACCCTCTCAAGGATTTTTGAGAGAAAGGGAAGGTTGGATATTGGCCTGTAGTTATTTAAAACTTCTGGGTCCAGACTTGGTTTCTTGAGGAGAGGTTTAATTACAGCTACTTTAAAAATTGTGGTACATAGCCAGATGACAGTGACAGATTGATTATATCTAGTAAATGACTGTCCAATAGAGGTCAAATTTCTTTTAAGAGTTTTTTTGGGATGGGGTCTAGAATACAGGTTGTTGCTTTAGATGAAGAAATTATTGTTTTTAGCTGACTGTGGTCAATTTGGGTGTGAATGAATGAATGAATGAATGAATGAATGAATTTTATTTTTAGGACAGACAGTACAGAGCCATTAGACATTTCAACATGGAACATGAGATATGCGAAGATGTTTGTACATAACAGCAGAACTGCTATATTTCACCCGGCTGTCCGTGGAGTACATATATACATGTATACACACCTTTAATAAATGATAGCACTTTGCTTTGTGCTCTATATTATTTTTTCTATTGGTGTTTTGGTCCTGAGTAAATTGTCATATTTCTATTAAGACGAGTCTCTAGTTGAAGGACAAGGTGCACGCCTAGCAGTGCGCAGGATTGGTGTCTCTTGATTACTTATATATTTCTGAACCTTTGGGGCCTAGTTAAAACAAGTCCTTAGTTAAAACCTAGTTAAAACAAGTTAAAATACCTTGTTGACAGTTGTCCCGGCCTCATCAAGGTAAATACTTTGGTGGCGTCGGTGCAACTATGTCCTTGCAAAAGGTTGTGTTGTCTCTGAGGCTAAGGGGCTAGCGTTAAGGCAAATTAAAATGGGTTAAAACAAGGTGCCTGCTTGGCCGTGCGAGGATTGTAGCTGTGGTTAGGGGAATTCATTTCATTCTATTTTTTAAATTTTTTTATTGCTTAGGCGACGCGGGGGGGGGGGGGGGGATCGTCAGCAGTAGGCATCTAACAGGGGGGTGGATCGTCAGCAGTAGGCATCTAACAGCGGGACAAGATAATCTAGCATGGCCGTGGTTTTGGAAGGAGAGTAGATTGTGAGTGGTGGTGCAGAAGATTTTTTTAATCTAATATTTTCAGGGCTCTTTTGTGCACTGATGTAATTTTAATTATCGCGTTGTTGGTCGCGAAGCCCCAGGTTGTGAGGCAGCATGAGATTCGTGAGATAATGAGCGCTGTAGAATGTTTCAGCAGCTTCTAGAGAGAGAGAGTCTCCTATCTGTTTGTAAGTGTTTAGCGTTCGTTTCAGTTTTTCGGAGAGGGTTTTGGCCTGTTTTTCGAATTTTAAGTGATTGTCGATGATGAGGCCTAGGTATTTCGTTTCGGTAACATTTTGGATTGGCTCGTTCTTTACCATTAGGGAGAGATTGTGGTTGGATGGGAGTGCTCTGATTGAGAACAGAACAGCCATTGTTTTTTTCACGTTCAGCGCTAGATGGTTGGATTCCAGCCAGCACGCGATTTTGCTCAGAGCGCTGTTAAGTGTTTTGTTAATTTCGGCTACACTTTTGTCATGGGTAAGGAGGACCGTGTCATCTGCATACATCTGTGTCGTGATGTTGGGGCAGATACTCTGGAGGTCATTAATATACATACTGAACAATAGGGGGGGCAATGTTGACCCCTGGGGCACTCCCATGAGGCAGTTACCTTGGGCCGGTCTGCTGCCATTGATATTTACACACTGGGTTTGATTTTTTAGGAAGGAGGCAAGCCAGTCGCTCGTGTTGCTGGAGAAGTTGAATAATTTTAGTTTGTTATGATTAACAGTATCAAAGGCTTTTCTGAGGTCCAAGAAAACCGCGCCCACTTTGTCGCCATTATCTAGGTGCATCTTAATGGATTCCACTAGATGGCAGCAGGCTGTTTCTGTGGAATATTTAGGTCTGAAGCTGAATTGGAGAGGGTGTAGTAATTGTTTATTCTCCAGATAATTGGTTATTTGTTTTGCTACAGTTTTTTTCTATTACTTTGGAGAAGACTGGTAGTATACTGATTGGTCTATAGTTATTAACATCTTGTGGATTACCAGCTTTGAGTATGGGAGTGACAATGCTTTTTTTTAACGAATCAGGGAATGTGTTGTTTACAATGGAATTGTTGATGAGGGACGCTAGGGGTAGCACAAATGCAAATTTGTTACGTTTGACGAGATCGGCGTCAATGCCGTAAATGTCCTTTGCTTTCGAGTTTGAAAGGGATGTGATATAATTGAGAACCTCTAGCTGTGTTATTTGTTTGAGATGAAAGGGTGGTGAGTGGAAACTGTGCTCCATTGCGTCGCGTGGCTGTCAGACACTGGGTAGATATTTAGGAAGTGATAGTTGAAGGAGTTTAGAATTGCGATGCTGTCTGTGATCAGTTCGCCATCGTTATTTAACTGTAAATTATTATTGCTCTTAGCCGGCTTTCCAGAGAGATTGTCGATCTGTTTCCAAAGCAGTTTGCTATTTCCTTTGGGTGCCTGTATGAGCGTCAGGAAATAGTTCGCTTTGGCAGATCTGAAAGCCGCGATTGTTTTATTTCTTAGTGATTTGAAAAGAAGGTGGTCAGTTTGCCTTTTAGTTTTAATATATTGTTTTAGGGCCAGGTCGCGTTTTTTCATAATTTCCTTTAAATTATGAATTTTTGTCCTTGTCCTTGACCTTGAACCAAGGTAGGTTTTTTCGCTTTTTGCAGACTTTCGGGACTCTCTCAATTAATGATGAGTAATATCAATCAATCAATCAATCAAATTTTATTTGTATAGCCCATATTCACAAATTGCAATTTGCCTCATAGGGCTTTAACAAAGAGTACAGGGTATGACATCCTCTGACCTACACCCTCAACAAGGGCAAGGAAAAACTGCCAAAAAAAACCCTTTTAACAGAGGGAAAAAATCGCAGAAACCTCCAGGAGACACTCATGTGAGGGATCCCACTCCCACTCCGCAATGCAGCTCTGGCATTGCGGAGTGGCTTCTTATAAGCTTTAAAGCTGGTTTTCCAGGCTATGTAGGTCTCCTCATGGTTGGTGGAGCGCCACTTTCTTTCTAATTTTCTTGACACCTGTTTTAGCTTGTGAGTGTCAGAATTATACCAGGGCGCTTGTTTGTTTTGTTTAATGAGTTTTTTCTTAAGGGGCGCAATCGAGTCAAGAGCTGATTGTAATGATTCATTTGTGCTATTGACAAAATTATCGATCTGTGAAGAATTAAAACCAGTTATGGACTCTGCTTCATGAGGCTGTGGTATTGACTTCACCGTTAATGGAATAATTTCCTTAAATTTAGCCACAGCATTGTCAGTCAGGCATCTTGACAGAGAGATTTTGGTTAAAGGCCTGTGGTCCAATAATAGAACCTCAAAGGTTAATAAGCTATGATCTGATAAAAGGGGGTTTGTGGAAGTACTAACAATTGTTCAATATTGATGCCATATGTAAGAACTAAGTCAAGGGTGTGGTTGAAGCAGTGGGTTGGTTGATTTACACATTGACTGAAACCAACAGAGTCTAATATTGAATTAAATGCAGCAGTTAGGCTGTCACTTTCAGTGTCCACATGCATATTAAAGTCACCGACTATAATGACTTTGTCTGTTTTAAGGACTAAATTAGATAGAAACTCTGAGAATTCTGTTAAAAACTCAGAATAAGGCCCAGGAGCACAGTAAACTACTACAAATAGAACTGGCTGCAATGTTTTCCATGTTGGCTGGGATAAACTGAGAACAAGGCTTTCAAATGAGTTAAGGTTAAGTTTGGGTTTGGGAATAATTGATAAATTAAAGTTATAGATGGCGGAAACACCACCTCCACGACCAGAGCCACGGGGGATGTGAGTATTTATATGACTGGGAGGAGTGGATTCATTTAGGCTGACATATTCATCAGGATGCAGCCAGGTTTCAGTTAATGATAGGAGATCAATGTTATGATCAGAGATTAATTCATTTACTAAAGCAGCCTTAGATGACAGTGATCTTATGTTTAATAGTCCACATCTGATTCTGTTGTTCTGTTGTGTTTTTTCATGTGTTATGTTTACTTTTGTTAGATTTTCCTGTCTGTTGCCTTTGTTTATTTTTTGTTTGAATACAGTGAACCCTCGGTATAACGCGGTTCACCTTTTGCGGCTTTGCTGTTTCACGGATTTTTTTAGTGCAGTTTGTTATGCTTTTTTTTTTACATTGTATGCACGTGCATTGTGCTCTGTGTGGAAAAGGCTGTGCTCAGGACAGAGACGCTGGCCCTTTAAAGGGCGGAGCTTAGACCCGACAGTCTCACCCGCAAGCAGAGGAGTCAGGAAGGAGAGAAATAGGATAAAGTTTGTTTGTAGTGTTTAAAGTCATGAAATCGGCAAACTACAGCAACTGGGTCTTTTTTTGAGTTCTAACCGGACTCACCACAGTGATTCACCTTTCCATCAGCATCAATTACCCATTCGCTATCTTTAACTCTGTGTCCTGATTGGCTCAGGGACTGTAGGCCAATGTCAATCAGTCTCCTCCGTGCCTCTTCTCTGTCCAGTACAGAATGCGTTTGGCTCGGCAAATTTACATGTTTGCATATTGTCTCCACAACAAAACCCACAATGTCGAAGAAACGTTCTGCACCGACAAAGACACCTGCACCACGGCCTTCAGTAGAAAAAGACGCTACAGCGGAGCTGAGTCAGCACGAAGAGGCACAGTCAGAGGAAATACGTGTCAGTCACAATGTGTCCAACCGCGTAGGTTGATTATTAAAATGATTATTTTACAGTATTTCTAAAAACTATCATAGTTATTTGTTAGAAAACGCTTCTATTTTTATTTCTTACACAAATGCTTGGGCCTTAAAACAGGTTTTGATCTTTGGTTCCGTTCTATAGTACTGGATAATAATTGTAAAAAATAAAGCTGACTACTTCGCGGATTTCGCCTATCACGGGTTCTTTTTGGAACGGAACCCCCGCGATAAACGAGGGTTCACTGTAATCTAGTGGTGCGGGGGGCAGACACAGTCTCTATGGGATTGTTGGTGGGTGACAAATCCAAAGTCAGCGCAGAGAAGTGTGTAAGACTACAACCCTGCCTCCTGGTCTTGCCTCTGATCTGTAATGGGAAGCTAATAAAATCTCTAATACTATGAGAAAGGAGAGAGGCTCCAGCCAAAGTGGGATGGACGCCGTCTCTCCTGACGAGACCAGGTTTTCCCCAGAACGTTTGCCAATTGTTGACAAAGCCCACATCGTTAGCGGGACACCACCTCGACAGCCAGCGGTTGAATGACAACATGCGGCTATACATGTCATCGCTAGATAAATTAGGCAGGGGTCCAGAGAACACTACGGAGTCCGACATTGTCTTTGCGTATTTACACACCGACTCCACATTAACCTTAGTGACTTCCGACTGATGGAGTCGAGAGTCGTTGCTGCCGACGTGTATTACAATCTTATGGTATTTACGTTTAGCCTTAGCCAGCGGCTTCAATTTGGATTCAATGTCGCCCACTCAATGTGGCCCCAGGCAGACAATCGACCATGGTCGCTGGTGTTGCTAATTTCACGTTTCTTAAAACAGAATCGCCAATGATCAGAGTTTGTTCCTCAGCGGGTGTGTCACTGAGTGGAGAAAACTTGTTGGAAACATGAGTTGGAGTGTCCCGATCAGTAGGCTTAGCTTTAGCACTATGCCTCCTTCGACAGTCACCCAGCCGCCCTGAGTCCCCGGCTGCACGGGGGCTTTCGGGAGACCACTAGCAGGGGCTAAGCTAGGTGGCTCCGCACTGACTACCGGGCCCTGGCTAACAACCGTTAATTTAGGTTCTAAGGTACGGAGCCGGGCTTCTAACTCACTAAGCCTCGCCTCCATTGCTGCCACTAAGCTACAGGTATTACATTTACCATTAATACTAAAGGAGGCAGAGGAATAACTGAACATGAGGCACTGAGAACAGGAGAGAGGAGAGGAGGAGGGTGGGAGAGAAGCCATTGCTAAACAGTTAGCCTTTACGATCGTAACCGGAGACAATTACTGAAGAGTGTGTACTGTTTATGTGACGTTAGTGGATCGACGATTTACACTAGAATGTTTTTCAAAACAGATGAAACAGTAAAATTTAGATCGGAGTCAACACCAGCAAGGACAGCCAACAAAAGGAAGTGACGCAATACGCTTACCGTACGTTGTGTGGTAAACACAGAGCCTTGTTTGGCACCTCTTGGCCACCATATAAAAGACATTTCAATACAATACATTACAGTTTAGCAATAGTTATCACAAATACATCAATGCTGACTTTAGCCATGAGAGTTGAATACAGGGGGTCCTCGAGTTACGTCGGTCGCGAATTACGTCGTTTTCGTAGTTACGACACATCTCCCGTGAACTTCCTTGTTACGGATTAAGCGGTTTGCCCCGTAAATACGTACAGACTTCACACGAGAACGAGTTGGAGATCGCTCGCTCTGTCTCTCTGCAGCGCTGAGACGTGCTGCAGAGCCTGCCGGCACCTCCACAGCTGTGTTTACTTATGTGAAATCGCCGGCCGGCCGGCCGGCGGGGGTGTCAAGAGGGACAAGAGGGACAAAAGGCAATTCACCATAATAAACTCTAATTTTAGCGTGGTGTTATAGCGACATCTGGTGGCACAATGTATGCACAATGGCACAATGAATGTATGGTCCGATTTACGTCGAAATTCGCTTACGACACATTCTCAGGAACGGATCTCCGACGTAACTCGAGGACCCCCTGTATCATCATCTGTCTGATGGGGTAAACAAAAACTGAAGATGATAGGCTTCCTAAATGTGGGAGTTATTACTTCTGGAGAGACGTGAGTGTACTACATAATAATGACTGAAGCAATATGACACTATTGAAGTTAGTTGTTGGTGTTGAATGGAATCTACCAATCCAATCCAATCCAACTTTATTTATAAAGCACTTCAGAAGCAACTCAGTTGGCCAAAGTGCTGTACACAGTCAAGGTTAAGACACATACGACAGTTAAAAATAGGAGGAATTAAAAACAATAAATTAAAATACAATAGAACTATAAAAGTAAGTAAAATGAGGAGGATAAGATAGATAAACTAAACCAAACCAAACCAAACTAAACTAAACTAAACTAAACTAAACTAAACTAAACTAAACTAAACTAAACTAAACTAAACTAAACTAAAATAAAATAAAATAAAATAAAATGGAGGTGAGTCGACCTGCCTGATATGTAGAGACAACTCATTCCAGAGCTTTGGGGCAGCGACAGTCTCCTCTCTGCCTCCTGTTTGCCTTAAGGACAACTAAAAGCGACTGATATGCCGACCTGAGCAACCGTGAAGGGACATACAGCTAGAGCAGGTCGGACAGATACATTGGGGCAAGGTTATGAAGACATTTAATAACAAATAACCTTAAAACAAATTCTAAAAAAAATTAGGAGCCAGTGAAGTGATGCTAAAATTGGGGTAATGTGCTCTCTAATGTGCTTTTTTGCACTAACTAAAAGTCGAGCAGCGGCATTTTGGACCAGCTGTAGACGCAGGGACTTTTGACTAAACCCAGTGTAAAGTGAATTTCAGTAATCTAAATGAGAGGTAATAAAAGCGTGGATTAAAATCTCAAAATGATGCTGGGAGAGAAATGGCCAGTTGACGCAATTGAAAGAAGCTAGATTTAACAAAAGATTTACCAAATAGAGCTCAAATCCAAATTCTTACCAGCAGCAATAGCAGGCATCATACTATTTCCTGCTTCCTGGTGCTTACCATATGGATTGAACACTGACAAGCACCAAACCAACCATAGTGGCAGTAAATCAGAATTATCAATATTTTTATAGGTTTCTAACTTTTTAAGATGTGTGTCTCATGCTCTGTCTCTGATTGGCTGTCTTAGCCCTATTCATTCTCACCATATCAGTTTTGTCTGAACAGTGATTCAGTGAAGAATCTATCCTTGCTGCCTGTCTATGCTTAACAGCTAGCTCTGGGAACTGCTTGGAATACAAACAATCGGTGTATTGAAGTTCTGGAGTAATAAGTTTCTGACATTTTGTTCTGACTTGTCTATTTATGTTTGGTTTTAGATTGTAGCCCTGAATGACAGCTGCTCCATATTGGAATGGTCTCAGCCCTGCATCCTTTATTTGGGATGGGTCTACTGCCTTGCCATCTTTCAAGCAAGTTTTTGCTAGCTTTACCTGTTGCTCTCTTAACTGAGATACTTCCCTCACTAGTTGTGCTTGACCAACCAGGGTATTTACTTTGTGCCAAAAAGTAGTGTTAAAGTGTAAGTAGATCATCCAGTCCAAAGCATTCCACTCCTTGATTTTCTCTGCAGTATTTGCTGTAAGTGGGTGACGAGTTAGTTCACTGCGACTATTGATCTTAAAAGAAACCACGTCTTCCAGGGACCAGCAAAGGGCATGTTTAAGTAAGATCATTGACTCATCGAAGTATTCAGAAATAAGAATAAGGTGGAAGTCATGCTCAATGGCTGCAATAGCCATTTTGGCTGTGTCCTCTAGATCTTCACCATCAGCTGCAATGTTGTTGTTCAGACCAAAGTCAAAAGCCAGAATATTGTGAGCATAGTGGTTGTTGATCACTGATGAGTTGTAAGTTCTCCAACTGTTTTTGAGGAAGTCATCCAAGCTTTTTATCTTTTGGAAGGCTTGAATGCTCTTGTAGTAAATAAAGATAGATTCCATCATGGACACAGGATGCCTCAAGATGGAAAAGTAGTAGGTGTCCTCAGGCATCACTTTAGCCACCTGAAACATAACAGTAATAAATGCATAGAAAAGCACATCAAGAAATGGCAACTTGAAAGATTAATTAAACATAATTTAATTTAAACATCTGCAACATGTCGATATGTGCTTTTTCATTCCAGACCTAACACAACCACACGTCTGCATAAAGTCTGTACATTTGTCCTTTTTAACATATCAATCTCATATACAAGGGACCCATACTATAAGTGGGCATAATCTCATATGTCTTTCCCCAATGCACTCTCCTGATATGGACTTAAGTCAGTTAAATGAGGCCAACCCATCATTGGATTTTTTTTTCAGATTAAATCCATTATGAAGCACAGGTCAACATCAAATAATAGCATTGTAGTAAAGCTGATTATCAAGCCAACAAGTCCACAAATATGCATTTAAGGCTAGTGAAAATTTAAATAGTTTCACTTTGCATTATATTTAACAAATATTGATTTTGTTGCCCATATTTGGGCCAAAATGCCAGCGCATGATTATCAGTTAGGAGTCACATTAGCAGGTTGGCTAGGTGCAACAGGGATTTCATTCAGATTAATCTTCGTTTTATTTAATGGAGGCTGGCAAACAATTTATAGGTGCATCATGACCATGTACACTACATCCAGCCATGAAGGATCGCATATCTCTCACGCCGGTCCCAAGCCCAGATAAATGGGAGGGTTGTGGCATTTGACGTAAAAACCTACATGTGGTACAACATTCATTTGATTCCATGTGGTGATCCCTAACAAGGGAAAAAGCAGAAAGCAGAACAACAATACTACATTACAACTTGTTCCATTTTACAACATTACTAATTTTGCTCTTTTTTTAACGTCTTCATCATCAATCTTCATATAGATCAAACGTACTGTGTTCACTAGGCATAAATTAACTTTCCAGAAATGTGTAGCATATCTAATTTTACTTACTCATAGCTCTTAGGAGCTCTCAAAATTTGAACACTTTAGCCCATATGGATTCCACATGTTAACTGGCCTGTAAATTCAGAAAAATTGCAAAACTACGAAGATAGCCACTGTTGTTTTTAAAGCTTACCTCAGATTTTCTAAACCTCATGTGGTTGCACATGATGTGGAACTCCATCACACGTCTGCTTCTGATGCCTTCCACAAAATAGGATGCAAAGAAGAATGGGTAAAAAAACTGGCTGTGTTTGTTCAAAGGAAGAGCAAAGGTCAAATTCCTGCTGTCACCATAGCGATATAGGATGTTTAAGATGGTGCTGCTGGCAGTTTTGTGTGTCTTGAGGAAAAAAATATGACTCTTTGGTTGACAGGTTGCTTTAGCATGAATGCTGTTGTGAGCCTTTGAATAAGTGAGTGGAGTGGGTCTTTCCTCCCTGTGAGAGCGTGAAACAAAGTTCACAATTTTATCCACATGTCTCACCAGAATGTCATCAAATTGCTTTCCATATTCCCCTTTCTGAAGATTTGAAAGCCTGTTAGTCTGCAGTGATTTAAGGTCTTGCTTTGTTGCCAGTGAAGTCTCTGGGTGGAGGCTCTCTTGGACATTTTGCAGAGTTGAGAACAGATGCAGTTTGTTGACAGTATGTTTCAGATGTGGTAGCTCTCTGAGCTTGTCAGTCCTAGAAGACACCCTAAACACAGTCAAGATAATGCATTAGAATGTACGATACTGAATTATCTTAGAACACAGCCTCTAAACTTAAAATTGTCAAATGGATAAACGATCGAAGTGTAGAATACAAGCTTTTCTGAATATTGCACTGCTACTATAGATCAAATCTTATGTCAAAGACAAAACATTAAGACATGCTCTTTATTCATATTTGTATTGCTCTTTCACATTCCATGGCCCATATACCAGTTATAAGATAAGTTAAGATAGAACTTTATTCATCACAAACTAGGAAAAGCCACTTGTTACAGCAGTAGGCAAGTGAGTGTAAAAATACAGGAGTGAAAGGAATAAAGTCAAGAGTTAGAAACAATATACAATAGATATGTACAGAGTTCTTGAATTTCCCTTGGGATGAATAAAGTATCTATCTATCTGTCATGCTTCACACAAGGCTTAGACCCAAATGCACAAGACCAGACACAAAGGATGGTTTTGTGAGGCTTTACTCAAGCTCTGCAGGGCAATAAAACAAAGTCAGAGGTGTGGAAGCAGGCACAGCTCAAATGACAATCTCCGACTAACTCAAAAAATTCTGATTCAAAACATAGAAAGGCACTTGACTTTAAGGATCTGCCATTTATTAGCTTACATCTGTTGAACATAAGTAACCAACACACATAAAGAGGACCAAAGCCTCATTACATTGCCTCATTACATTGTGTATTACTAGGCCTCATAGACTGTGACTTTAACAAACGTATTTACTACACAGACAAGACACTGACAAAGACACACAAGTTTCAAGATTCAAGAAGTTTATTGTCATATACACAGCAGAAACACAGTGGTTACATTGGGTGTTGAGGCAGTTGCTCTCAGCGTGTTCTTTAGTTTGCAGAAAAATCTCTTGAAAAGCAAATTATTCCTCAGTGCAGGTTTCAAGTCTCAAAAGCTTGTACAAGGACCTTTTCTGTTTGGACAATCACCTAGCGAACTCAGTAATCAACCGCCCAGAAAAGGATCCAGAAAAATCAATGTATAAATGTTTTATACTCATCTAGACAAAGGACTCTAATCTGATTGGTCTAAAGTTGGAGAGGAGTCGTGGTTTAAACTTAGCTCTCTCATCGTTGGTCAATCAGCTGGTCCCAGCCCCTTCGGCGCGTTTCTTCTTCCAACCAAATTAGAGTATGTCTTCAATGAGGGCGTTGTCCTTTAGCCTTTTTTACATATTAATATATAGCTATTATTTTTAATATCTTTTACTACTTATATAGTTTCGATTATACTATAAAGTTTATATTTTAATATTTTAAACAAACTGAAATTAAAACTAACCCAGCTACACCAATGGTAATTTTATAATTATTTGCCATCTACTTCTACAACTATGGTGATCCTATATAAGTATATGTATTCACTTATTAAAAATATAGTTCATTGTATAACATTGTATAACCACGTCTGCAACTTCACCTATAACTCTGATTATGTACACATTTATTTAAGTATATTTTGTAAATGTATGTGTATAGTTATCTGAATTTTTAATTTAAATTCCTTCTTGTTGTTAACATCCTGAAGCACAAACAGCAGCATCTACTCAACCATTTGTCTCACAGCAGGACCACATCAGTGATTTCAGTGCTTAATGCAGACCATGGTTTTACAATGCAACATGACTAACAACAATGTTTAATATTTGAATACTACAAAAAATACTACATATTTGAACTACATATTAAACCTACTCTACTACCCACTTTCAAACAAAAAATACAAAATCTTTAAAAAATAAAATCCTAACATGGGCAATGACATTCTTAATTTGCAGGCTCCCTCTCATAACAAAATGTATGGGCTATGGAGCCAAAGAGCTTGAGCTTCACCATCAGAGCCACCTATGATGTCCTTCCAACTCCAACCAATGTCCACCAGTGGTTTGGCGAAGATCCTGCGTGCTTCCTGTGCGCCAAGCCAGCCTCCCTCCGACACATTCTAACAGGGTGTAAAACCAGTCTCACCCATGGACGGTATACGTGGCGCCACAACCAAGTCTTGAACAACCTCGCCTCCACAATGGATGGAAAACGATCCAGCATCAACGCCCTGCCACTGCCAACATCTAATGCCTCATGGGGAACTGCCTTTGTCCGTGAAAGGGCCACAGCTGCCAGGAGGGACTCTAAACCAACAGAGAGAAGCCAGCTGTGCCCAGCACGCGACTGGAAGATGCTGGCAGACGTTGGCAAAC
Source organism: Trinectes maculatus (assembly GCA_016785345.1). Taxonomy (NCBI): domain Eukaryota; kingdom Metazoa; phylum Chordata; class Actinopteri; order Pleuronectiformes; family Achiridae; genus Trinectes; species Trinectes maculatus. The sequence goes on from JAFBJQ010001120.1 coordinate 23,860, forward strand.
AGCTTATGTTCCCCGCAGATATCGCCACTACCACCTTGAGGCCTGATTTAGTGCTCTGGTCCCTTTCCCTAAAGAAGGTATACATAGGCGAACTCACTGTACCCTGGGAGGACTCCATGGAGGAGGCATTTGAATGGAAACACCTGCCGTATTCCGAGTTGGCCGCGAAAGCTCGACATCGTGGCTGGAATACTGAAGTCCGCCCAGTGGAGGTTGGGTGCAGAGGCTTTGTGGGAACATCTACCACAAAACTTCTGAGGGACTTGGGAATCAGGGGCCAGAGACTGCGCACAGCCATCAAAGCTGCATCAGAGGCAGCCGAAAGGAGCAGCCAGTGGCTCTGGCTGAAGAGGAACAACCCCAATTGGGGCCCCAAGTAGTGCAACAGGAGGTATGCGGTCAGTCAGTCTAGGCCTGACTCAGGGAACTGGACGCCCCTGCCATGCATAGTCCCCTGAGATGTCTGCCAACAAGGTGACTTCCATGGCTAATTGGGCTTGGGACGCAAGCTCAGGTCTGATCATCCTGCAGCTGGTCGCCTCCGGAGAGGGTGTATAGTGTTAAGGGCCCAAACACCCTATGACCCAGAGGAACACTACTGATGATGCGTACCCGTAATTCAATTCCCCTTCATACCCGTAATTTCAATTCCCCTTCAAGTACACCATCCACCATTCACCTACACGTCCACCAAGCGTATTTGCTTGCACAAGAATAATAAAAACACCTCATTCTGTGTTTTCCGGAAGCTGAATATATGCAGAAAGTGTGTGATATTTACACGTGCAACATGTGCAAATTATTCCGCCCCAGGATGTTATCCAGCCCTGCTGCCTTCCTCAGTGCTCTGAGCACCTGGCCTGTTGAAACTGTTGGGGGAGGGGATGGGTGTGGAGTGGTCTGGGGAGTCCGTGTATGTGGAGGCCTCCTCTCGTATCTGTGGCTGGAGATCTCAAACCGGCTGTAAAAGGTGTTGAGGTCATCCAGCAGGCTGCCTGTGGAGCTGATGGTGGGGGTCCTGTAGTCAGGGAATTGCTGCAGGCCTTGCTAAATCCAGCCTTGCAGCCTTGTTCTCTGTCTCATTGCCAGATTTAAAAGCCAGGGAGTGAGTACGCAGCATTCTTCATACCTGACTGTTGATTCAGGGCTTCTGGTTGGGAACTTCCTGACCCGTGTGATGGGCACGATGTTGTCCATACAAGTGCTAATGTAGTCACATAGTCAGCATAGTCCTGTACGCTGAAGAGTCCTCCAGTGTGGCTGCCGCTTTAAAAACATCCCAGTCCTGCAGGATGCTCTCAGACTTTGGGGTCCAAAGTTTGAACTGTTTGGTCACAAGGTTTGTTTGTTTTAGTCTCTGTCTGTAAGCCAGGTACATGAAGAGGGATATGTGGTCTGAGCAGCCGAAGTGGGGGCGGGGTGCAGCCTTGTATGTGCCCCGTATGTTGCTGTAAACATGGTCCAATCTGTTTTTGTCTCGGGTGGGAATGTCCACATGTTGATGGTATTTTGGAAGTACAGTCTGTAAGTTGCACTGGTTAAAGTCAACAATAAAAACAGCATCAGGATGAGCAAATGGACAGTCTGTACGTCTTTACACCACGAGTTGTTGATGAACACACACACACACACACACACACACACACACACACACACACACACACACACACGGTGCATGGTGCATTCCACGACTTTGCTTCAATGTTTGGTTTCGTCCAGTTTGGTTTCCAGGTACCGCAAGTTGGCTAGCAAGAGACCAAAAACCTTGGATGGCACCAAGAGTCAAACAACTAATCCGAGCTGGGAGCATGCTCATTCTTACAGAGGTTGTATGAAGTGAGGATGTTGCTGGAAAAATCTACATTACAGTACTACATTGGGTGCGTGTATGTGGGTGCGTGCGAGGGAGAGAGAGAGAGAGAGAGGAAAGAAAAAGAAGAAGACAATGCAACTGTAAAACAGTGCAAGTCAAAATAAAGGCAATGTAACACGTTAGTTATACATCACACGTAAAAGAATGGTATGCAACACTATTCTAGTCTCTGCCCAGACATAAGCCTCTTACGTCACGCTGCTCCTCTGTCGGAGTTTGGAACGTGGAATAGAATATCCACTCTGAGTGTCCACAGCCTCCGTGGCTGGGTGTTTGGCGGTCTGTTAATTTGCTCTGGCGGCAGCAGTGTGATATTTCCTTGTGGCAGCAGGAATGATCACAGATGAGGAAAGGGTACCTGGTCCGGTTTGCTCGTCCTTGGCTTTGGCTCCAAAATGAAACAAAAACAACAGTCTGTGTGCTCCTCCGGCAAGTTGCAGACTGTGGCCTGGGCTTAGGGAGGGGATGAAGGAATCCAGAGTTTTGCAGTTTGCTCCCTTTCGGCAACCAAGTCTGGAAAAAACCTTGTGTGGCTCTCTGCTGCAACTGGTCCCGGGAAATAAGCAAGGAATGTAGGGTGCAGGGCGCTTTTATCACCTGAGTGACGTGGGCAGGACCCCCAGTGAAGCTCCAGAGGCTCGACCAAAGGTCATGCAGGGCTTTCATTCAAACTCAGAGCTCTGGTTCAGTTTTATTGCCCTTTTGCCACCTCTAGGTCTGGCTAGGGGAGGAAATACAGGCCTCTCTATTGTTCTCTCTTTTGAGAAGGCCTTCTATATTGTTCTCTCTGAACACATGGTTCCAGCTCACATGCTTAGATTATGAGTTTTACTTCTCATGATCTCATGTTTAGGTCATAATTTCATGTCCTTTATGACTCACACGGTGTTTGATCCAAACAAGAGTTAGACTCTGAGTTAAAAATCTAAACTCTGGGTTGACTAACCCTGAGCTGTCCAACTCATTGTTTTCGGTTTCAGAACAGGAGATACCAGTTAGTTCAACCAACTTGGAGTTGATTTGAGTAAAGCTTGTGTACGCGGAGATAAAAAGCCCTCATGAATGGAACAAAGATAACCTGATTTCTCCTGGGTGATGCTGGATATTCTTATGCATTGCTACACCGAATATGAACACATATTCAAAAAAAAGAGCAACACAGTTGCTGCTGCAAAGGTTCGTGAGGTGGTATGGTAGAAGATTATGTTCTTCATTTATATTATATTTGTGTGTTCTATTTGTGTGTTTGTGAACACAGGTGCAGTCCAACAGGTACAAAACGTACTTGGCAGCAACTGAAGATGAAATATAATTAAAGCTGCAAGCAGCAATGACCAGGCCCGAACACATGCACACGTCGGGGTATGCGCTGGACCTTGACATGTTAAAAGTGACATTTACAACCACCTGCATTGACCTTCTTCCGTCCACTAGAGGGAGGTAAATGCACAGCCAAACTTATGGAAAGCTGTCATTGCTAAAGTCACAGAGAGTCCTCAAACTTTGAGGGGTCACCATGGCCACATCGTTTAGAAGTTGGAAAAGATTTCACCAACTTTTATTCCCTCATGGCTGAAGAGTAACATGACCAACAGTGCCATTTTCAACCACTAGCAGGTGGCGCTATGGGTGAGTGTCCCTATGAGCATGTACGTGTTCAGGCTGGGTCCAGTGTCCACCCCATGATGTTTGGTGTGGATTGGACAATGTTTGCACAAGTTATAAGTGACTTTGTGTTTTGTGGCGAACACTGGTGAGTCGGCTAAGTTTGAGGCGGTGCCACGGCCACACCCTTCAGAAGTTGGAAAAACTTTCACCAACTTTTAATTAATCCCCCATGGCTGAAGTGTAACCTGGGCAAGTTTGAAATTTGTAGTAGGAGTTCGATCATATGCAAGGTGTGGAAACAAAGTGCCATTTACAACCACCAGCAGGTGGCGCCATTTCATGGGGGATAAAAAGAGTGCATTGTACACAGACTAATGAATCTGCCTCAATGTAGCTTGAACCGACCCATGGCCACCAGATGCGTGTGCCTTGTGTCTGCGCGCCGGCTTGGCAGTGGAGCTGACACGGTCCAATTATATTCAATGTTTGTGCTTCAGTTTGTGCTGCCATTTGCAAAAAAACTAAGTGCTATTCAAAGAATCTGCTGATGTGAGGGCTCAGAATGTTGTTGAGATAAATGATTGATGTACTGAAAACGGTAGCGTTCATATAAATATTCATTGGGAAATGATAAAACGTCTAATCGGGGTCTGATGATGCTCTCCCAACGGAGATTCCTGCGCAGCATTTGTGCTTCATTATCAATGGGGTCTTCCAGAAAAGGACACGCCATGTCCGCCACACCTTTCTGTCTACACACTGGCTCAGATAAATAGTATAAACTCAGGGTTAGTTGGAGTAAACCTGCCAGTGAGCAGGTTAGGTTCACAGAGTATGTTGCCATGGTAACTGACTCGAGTCGAGCTGAACCAGCTTCGTGAAACCAGAAACCCAGAGTTTCCTCTAACTCTGAGTCAACTAACTCAGAGTTTTCACTAAACCTGCTTTCTGAAACAGGGAGATGATGAAAGGTTGAACGTGTTGTGGGTTGCTTCCTTTTTGTTGCCATGTCTGAGAAAGCCTGGCTCTCTCCTACAACAGGCACCAGGGACTGAGGCAATGAGGAATAATTAAAAGGGGTTGTATTTCAATGCAATGCTGACCCAGGAAATTGTGGGGGTTCTGGTTTGGTTTTATTACCCCTTTTGTATATGTGTTTTCCACACTAGCTGGATATTGCATAACTGTTTTAAGTTACTATAAATTGTATGGTGATGCAGTTTGAAGCTGCTTTGTTATTATTGTATTTTGGTTATGTAACACTATCTATTGTACGTAAGCTAAAACACCTATCATGTACTCTCAATTTAGGCCAATCAAAAGAAATAGATACGCTCAAGGAGGATTTATAGGACAGGACAACGGTTTATTAGCAACAGTATGACCTCTAAATGAAAAAACACAAAATATTTCACATAGGACTGAAATTCCTTTCTTATATATCAGAAGTTTAACAACATCCAAAAAAATTGCACTGGAATAACACTTAATAAAATGACCACACCCCCTCTGTGGACCATCACCTTAACATGGTGGAGGGGTTTGAGTGCCTTCATGATCCCAGGAGCTGTGTTGTCGGGGGCAGTAGCCCCTGGTAGGGTTTCCCATGGGAAATTGGTTCTGGGTGTAGGGTCAGACGAAGAATTGTCTAAGAAGACCCATATGAGAAGAAGATCAAGGGAGCAGTGTACCCTGCCCGGAGGGTTATCAGGGCCCCACCCTCGAGCCAGGCCTGGGGTTGGGGCTTGTAGGCGAGTGCCTGGTGACCCAGGTGAGAGGAGGAGGGCAGGCGTGGGCTCTTGAGCTGTGTGTTGGAGTTTTCCCCAGGGGACAAGATCGTCTTTGTAGTTGTATCAGCTGATCTGAGGCTGTATGTTGTGGACACTCAAGTGAAGAGAGGAGCAGAGCTGTCAACTGATCACCACCTGGTGGTGAGCTGGTTCAGAAAGCAGGGTAAGATGCCAGACAGACTGGGGAGACCCACACGGATCGTGATGGTCTGCTGGGAAAGTCTGACTGAGGACCCTGTCCCGATGATCTTCAACTCTACCTCCGGCAGAGCTCTGATCATGTCACCGGGGCAGTGATGGGGCAGACTGGGGTCAATGTTCCGGGCTGCCATTGCTGAAGCGACTGTTCAGAGGTGTGGTCGCAAGGCTATTGGGGCTAGTCACGGCGGCATTCCCAGAACCTGTGGTTCTGGCAAAACATCTGGTGGCTCAGGAGGGGGAAGCAGCGCCCAGCTCACACTGTTTACAGTCGGGATGGGTTGCTGTTGACCTCAACTGAGGACGTTATTGGGCGGTGGAAGGAATACTTTGGGGATCTCCTCAATCCCACCAGCATGTTCTCCGAAGAGGAGACAGAGTCTAAGGACTTGGAGGTGGACTTTCTATCACCGGAGGTCAGGTCATCGCTGCAGTCAAAAAGCTGTGTGGTGGCAGCTCCCCGGGGTGGATGATACCCGTCCTGAGTTCCTCGAGGCTCTGGATGTTGTTGGGCTGTCTTGGCTGACACGCCTATTCAACATCGCATGGACATCAGGGGAGGTACCTTTGGAGTGACAGACTGGGGTGGTGGTCCCCATTTTCAAGAAAGGGGATCACGCCCTCTGGTCCCCCTTCTTGAAGATGGGGACCACCATCCCAGTTCCTCCCTGGTTAAGTATACTCTAGGGTACTGGAGAGGAGAGTACGTCTGATTTTAGAACATCAGATACAGGAGGGGAAATGTGGTTTTCTTCCGGGTCATGCAACAGTGGATCAGCTCTATACCCTTGGCGGTTGCTGGAGGGGTCATGGGAGTTTACCCAACTAGTTCACATGTGTTTTGTGGATTTGGAGAAGGCTTACAACCGTGTTCCTTGAGATAAGTTGTGGGGGGTGCTTTGGGAGTATGGGGTAGATGGCTTGTTGTTGCGGGCCATCAGGTCCCTGTACTGTCGGAGTCAGAGCTTGGTCCGCATATCCAACAGCAAGTCGGACACGTTCCTGGTGGAAGCTGGACTCAGACAGGGCTGCCCTTTGTCACTGGTTCTGTTCATAACATATATGGAAAGAATTTCTAGGAGCAGCAAAGTGTAGGAGGGGGTCATGTTTGGTGACTTGAGGATCTCGTCTCTGCTTTTTGCGGATGACGTGGTTCTTTTATGTTCATCAAGCAATGATCTACGGCCTTCACTGGAGCATTTCGCAACCAAGTGTGAAGCGGCTGGGATGAAGATCAGCACCTCTAAGCCTGTAACCATGGTTCTCGACCAGAAAAGGGTGGATTGCCTACTCCATGTCAGAAAGGAGACGTTGTACCAACAATTACCGTATTTTCCGGACTATAAGTCGCAGTTTTTTTCATAGTTTGGCCAGGGGTGCGACTTATACTCCAGTGCGACTTATGTGTGAAATTATTAACACATTATTATATCCTGTCACATGTTATTTTCACACTAAACCGCAAGAAGGCGCTCTAGGCCCGTGATGATAATTCAATTGATAAAACATTGCGACGTAGAAGAGGAAGCGCTGCATCTTCTACCTCCTGAGTTAGCGGAGTTGTTTGAAAGGAACACCGAGGATGACGATTTCATTGGATTTAGTGATTTGGAGTGACACGGATGGTTTGGTAAACTTGTTAGCATGTTATTTATTCTATAGTTATCTGAATAACTCTCAATATGTTATGTTAACATACCGTTCTCAGTTCGTTGTTTATGTGTCATGTAACGTTAGCATACCGTACAATTATTCAGCCTGTTGTTGCCTCTATTCTATTTTTATTTTAAATTGCCTTTCAAGATGACATGTCTGTTCTTGGTGTTGGATTTTATCAAATAAACTTCCCCCAAAATGCGACTTATACTCCAGAGCGACTTATATATGTCTTTTCCTTCTTTATTATGCATTTTATGGCTGGTGCGACTTGTACTCCGGAGCGACTTATAATCCGGAAAAATACGGTACTAACAATTACTAATTCAGTGCATTAGTAATGCATTGAATTTTATTCAATGCATTACTAAAACATTGAATAAAATTCTTGGTTCACACACTCCAAACTGGACTGTAAGCTACCATTTTTACAGTAAAGAAATGACAGCGTTTCAAGGTCATACTGAAGTTATATATCTTGACCCTGGCTTTGTAAATATCATCTACGTACTTCAGTGTGACAGAGACTGTACCTGGTCTGGCGGGCGACAAATGTCTGAATGGCAATACAGAGCATAAGCAGGATGAAAAGTATCCACAGAGAGTGACGTCTGTTGCAGAGTCCTCCCTTCACACACCTGCAGGGGGCACAACACAACCCACACACTGTTGAAAGAAGCATTTTAGAGTTTTCTTCTGCTATCATAGTTTCTGCCTGCTGCACTATCCACTTATTCAGTGTTACGTCCCTTGAATGTCTTTCATTTAAAATATTTTCAACAAATTACAACTTAAACTGAATCTCTTTATAATAGGAACAACAAATATCACTGTTTATGGAAACCTTGTCAAAGTTTTAAGAATGATTTCCACCTTCTCAAGAACAGAGGAAAAATATGAATGCATTAACTTAAGGGCCAGACAGCTCACATCTAGTTGTAGAGTAGACATTGCACACTGCCTTGTCTGTTGTGTTTTGCAGGATAAAACATGCTTGTTAAAATCTTAAGAGGGACTGGAAACAGACACACATACATATGACACTATAGCTGCAACACACACATATTTCTGTATTCATGTTTTAAGCACAAGCTAATACAAATGTGCATTGATGACTATATCCTCTAGATCTACAGTATGTCCAATGAAAACATTATTTGACCACAGCCAGAGATGGATAATAAACCTGTGTGAAGACTTGGTTCACAGTGATGGCAGAACATCAAGCAGCCTTCTGGAATCATAGCATTTCATGGGACTCATGTGGCCTCTGGGTCAAACAATATTTAGCTTATGATGTATCCATTGATGGCATTTACCAACAAATACTCTCCTGATCATTTAAAAACTTTGTTTTTTGTTTAGTGTTTTTGTTGTCAGTAATTTAAAGTCAAATCAATTTTGAATGGTACAATTTTGCAGTGGTGAAATAACTGTGAAGGACAGGTCTTCTTAACTTTTCAGTCTTTTGAACTACAAAGAGCATCAAGTCCAACTACCTCCAAACATGTCCTTTGACTTTCCTGTACTGATACAACATTAAAGTTACAGAGAATGTGAAGAGGATGTGACCACAATTAGATCTTTTAACAACAATTGTATTTGATAAAATCACTTAACCAGTCTCTGAGGAACCTGATAGGAGAATAGTAAAGGCCAGTTAATGTCCATGTCTATAAACCAAATGTATATAAACTGGCTCAACACAGCAGTTAAAGCTGTTTGGCTTAAAATTTTTCAAAATGGTTTTGAGCTAGAGAAAATGCTTAGAATTAGAGTAGAAAAGTTTTTTCTTATAAGAAATATAAGAAAAAATATATATATATATATATTTAAATGTTAAACAGCTGTATAAAATAAGCTGAATTGAATTTGCCAACTCCACCATTAAGTTACCAAAACACAAGTTATCAGGCTCAGATATAAGTAGAAGATAAATGAAATATAACGAAAAGCAATATTTTGCTTCTCCACTCAAAAACATTTTTGATTTGCTTATTTGTCAATGAACACTTTTCAGATTTGGGCATTTTGTTACATGTTTGTCTTTAATTACATCACACATTAATTAAAAGATGATATCAACGTAACCCAATGCTTTCACATTGAGTCACAGTTCTAAAGAAAGGGCATTGGCTTAGATAAATAAAGAATATATAGTAACATGACATCTTTTAGACCGTTGTTACCATTTATCTCTGATAAGCAATGAATTCTGAAATAAGTTAGGCCAAGACGGATCAACCTGTTGAATCCCTCATTGCTCAGGGATGGACAGATCATTTTCCCAGGCAAAACGGAAGGAGCCTTTGAAACGGAACAGCCTCGTCAAATTGCTGTGATGCAACTGGTCTTTAAATTCTGAAGGAGGCAGCCCCTGGACTGGGACACAGCTATAATCAGTCTGTACACTGTGACATATAAATAGAAATATGAATGGAATATTGAATTAGTAAATCACGAAAACATCATTATCAAAAATAACTGTATTTGAAATAAGGTTATTAGTCAGGATATTGGTGTCCATGCCAATTAAGTCAGTGGTATTGTGGAAAAATCTCCATGGACAAATCATCAGTCATTATCACTGACAATGTAATCATTGAACAATTCAGGCGACAAAATTCCTGGATGGACCTGGCCTGGCCCCATAACACCAGTTCTACCTGAAATCTTCTAAAAGATGCCTTTTAATGTGGCAAAATAAACTTTGTAGGTCAAACCTGTAGCGCTGTGTGACTTTACAGTGGACTAAAGGTAACACCAATCAAAATAAACAAAACCTGCACTACTGTTAAACTAATCAGAGCTTGCCAGCAGGCTGTAATCTGATGCCGATAGGCTAACATTTCACACTGCCTGAAGCCTGGATACAGTATCAGCATGGAGTTGGGTTACCTTAGCATCAGACACTGATCTAGCTTTTTAATTTGGTTGCTGTTTAATTTGACAGTTTTATTTTTTAGATGAAGAGTTTTGATGCTTAAATAAATTAAATTAATTCTGCATTTTAGCATTCATGCATTAGTCTGTCCAAGTAACAACGGTAATGTTCACATTCACAGTTGTTGTATTGAACCCACATTTTCCTCACTTCACCAGTATGAGTCAGGTGAATCAATGGGGGCTACTTGATATTCTCAAGTCCACAATGTTTGACCCAAAAGAAAATACTAAAATACCTAGAATAATTGCCATGGTTAAGGCATATATCACATTTAGTTTTAGAGTGTATGTACAGATGTGTGTTCACTGTTTATTTATTTATGCACTGAATGCATTAACTAATTTCAGCCATGATCTGATCAGTTTAAAAAAGTAATAAAAAATGAGAAATGACTGTAATGCTCTTATTTATATTAGGTGTCTATCAGCTCAACTACACTTTACATAGCCCCTGCACACACAGACAGGGAGCTTGAATGGGCTTATTCGTTGCAGTTACTCTACAGGATATGAGTTCAAATTGGATGAGAAAAAAGTAGCTCCCTGCTAACGTGGTGCGGGGGGAAGTTGCTTCCCTTTGTCCCTACACTGTGTGGTAAGACATGAGCAACTTGGCAAGAACACACTGATACAATTATTTTTACCAGTAGTCTTTCTCAACAGACTTTGACATTAAGTGGACAAGACTTAAGAGGACAGCAGCAGAGGAAGAAGAATGTAGAAAGAATGAAGTGGACTTACATAATTACAGAGCTGAGAGGATGGTCTATTATCCATCTCCAATGACGGGACATAATTTCCCCAAAACCTTGCGTATAAGTCCCTTTCCAACTGCTAACACCTGCTGCTGTCTCTCTCTCGCGCTGTATGTGTGTGTGTCTGAGAGAGAGACTACCTCGTCTCTCCCATTCCCCCCTCCCTCTTTCTCTCTGCCTGTTTGTGTGTGTATATAGCGTTCTAAACTCCACCTGCTGTGCAGTTATCATTTTGTAATTTTTGGAAGCTTTCATCGTTTATTGTGATAATCAATTTGCATACTTCACAAAAGCAACTTTTACAAGCTGTACAAGTTTGCAGATTTATACAAAACTATGTAACTACTGTATTCTGAATATGCACCTGATGAAGTAGGCTATTGTACAGGTACGTTTTGGATTCACTAAACCCCAGAGGCTAGTTCATATAACAAAAGTTGAATATGGCTCAATATTATTATTGTTCAGCTTGTGATTCAGAATAAGATTCATAAGGATTCTACATTTTCCACACAGCATTATTTAACGTATCTCTAATTGGTCATCAAGCAAAATCACCTTTGGATCAATAGGGAAAAAAAACAATACATCTGGAAACACTGGTGATTTTATTTTATTTTGGAATCACAAGGGCTGTTATAGTATGGATGGGAAAACATTTGGAACAGTGAGACAATAGGCCCACATTGGCTTCCTAATTGAGCACTAAAATAGAAGACATTTTCCTCCTGTGCTGTGAGGTCTCCTTGGCTCTTTCCACCACCCGTGGCACAGGTGATCTGTCGGTGGCAGCCTTTGTTTGTCATGAGTCTGCTCCTTGCTCCACTGATTGACTGATTTCCACCTCACTCTGCCTGTTGCCACACCCCTCTGTCACTCATCACTCCTAATCACTGCCACCTGCAGCTTGTTACCATCTGCTGTGTGTGTGTATTTAAGGCACAGGTCTACTAACTCTCTTTGTCAGTTCATCTTCGATTCAGCGTGTTCCTGTTCGTTGGCCATCTTCAGACTGATCTCCTTTCTTCCTGCCTGCTCTACCCATCCTGTTCGATCCAACAACGACTACCCTCCTGCCTCCGACCACTCCGCCTGTGCCTGCTCACTCTCGCCCCAGCCTGTGCCAGTGTCTGCTGCTGCTCTCCCCTCTCAGACTCTCACTCTCCTCATCCCCTTTTCCCTTTATCAATAAAATCCACCTTCTGGTGTTCGTGAAACGCATCTGGTTCTCCTGTCTCGTACTTGACATTGTTGGCATCCAAGCTTAACATGGGATCACTGTTTTAAGTTAAATTATCCAACCTTGTGGGAACTCAATTGGTGAGGACATGTATACGCATGTTTTTATAATATATCCTACCCAAAGTTTTATAAATGAGGCTCGTGGTCCATAAACCTTCTAGTCCACAAAGGACTGAAAGTGCTGCCCCATCTGCTTACATTCGGAATCTGCCAGTACTGGCCCTTCTCCACAACAAACCCCGAGAAACTAACAGATGATTTGTGGAACTCGCATTTCTGTGCCTTACAAAACAGCCTATTTTGCAGAAGTCTTTGCAATACCAGCTTAACATGTTTTACATGTTCTTCCAGGGTACTAGAGAAAATCAAAATATCATCTAAATAAACAAATGAGCATATATCACGTAAAACATCACTGATATGGTTTTGAAAAACTGCAGGTGCATTTGTGAGTCCCAATGGCATAACCATATATTTGTAATGTCCATTTGGGGTGTTGAAGGCAGTTTACCATTTGTCCCGCACACGGATACGCACCAGGTGATAGGCATTACGGAGGTCCAACTTAGTGAACACCTGAGCATTATGAAGAGGAGTAAAAGCAGAATCCATAAGAGGTAACGGGTATTTGTTCTTAACAGTGATGTTACTAAAAATCCTTACTAAAAACCTCCTTTAAATCATGATACTGTTTGGGAACCAGAGTTAAGTCTATCTCCTCTGCATGAGCCCTTCCTTTTGGCTTGCTGGGGCACTCTGGGAGAAGATGGTCCGCCTGGCCACAGTACAGGCAGAGTCTATTCCTGCGTCGACGCTGCCGCTCCATCGACGACAACCGATCTCGGCCTAGCTGCATTGGCTCCGATGGCGAATCTGGCATGCGGATGGGGCCCACAGGAGAAGGTGACGGTTGATCTTGGCTGTCAAGCCAAAGCCACCTGCTTTGGCTGGGCTATGGGCCTGCACCGAAACACTCCCTATCAGTTCTCTCCCTTCGTCTCTCTCTGAGACGACAATCCAATCTTATAGCGAGGGAGATTAATTCATCCAGATTGGCTGTCTCATCCCTGGCAGCTAGTTCATCCCTGATATTATCATTAAGACCTCAGGTAAATATGTTCTGAAAAGCTCTCTCATTCCAGCCGCTCTCTGCAGCGAGGATACGGAAATTTATTGAATAATTAGCCACAGTAGTAGAGTCTTGTCTGAAGTGGAGGAGCTTACTCTCAACCTCCTTTCCTTTAAGAGGATGATCAAATACCTTACGTAGTTCAGAGGTGAATGATTGATAACTCAGTGTGATTAGATTGTATGGCTAATGCCCATGCAGCGGCTTTACCAGTGAGGAGGCTACAAACAAAAGCTACACGAGCCCTGTCGGAAGAATCGCTGAGAGGCTGCTGGTCAAAAACTAAAGCACAGGTATATTTGTGTTTTCTGAAAAAGGGTCCTACGTTTCCCAGCAATCTTGTATCATACCGATCAATCATTACAGTAGGGTTAGGGTTAGGGTTACCCACTTTATGTTCCCCAAAAGTGGGGAACATAGAACCCTCTTTTAAAAAACCCATACTTTGTATGTGACCGGGGAACATAGGACCCGGGGAACATAGACACGCATCCCATTAGGGACATCTGTGATAGAGTGTGCACTGTAATTTATCATTTTGTTGATTATAACAGCTTAGCTAGCTTGCGCTAGCTCGTGCTAACATTAGGGACATTTCTAATACAGTTTGCACTGTAATTCAACATTCTGTCAATGATAATAATTTAGCAAGCTCACGCTAGCTTGTGCTAGCATTAGTAATGCCTGTGACACATTTCACACTGTAATTTATAACTCTGCTGACTGTAATAACTTAGCTAGGTTGCGCTAGCTTGTGCTAGCATTAGGGATGTCTATGCATTAATTTGCACTGTAATTTATCATTCTGTTGTTTATAACAACTTAGCTAGCTTGCGCTAGCTCACGCTCGCATTAGCAATGCCTGTGACACATTTTACACTGTAATTTGTAATTCTGCTAATTATAATAACTTAGATAGCTTGCACTCGCTCATGCTAGCGTTAGGGACATCTGTGATACAATTTCCACTCTTATTTATCATTCTGATAAATAAAATGATCAAGAACTTAGCTAGCTTGCGGTAGCATTAGCATGCTACCAGGGGATGCTACTGTGTCCAACACAGATAAGACCTGCTACTGCCACCTGCAGTACTGCAAGATATATAACAACCCACAGTATTACAGTGAGACGGCAGACCTTTTGTTGTCTTTAGCTCCTGTTTTCTGTTTGTTCAGCAGAGTTTTCTGCAGTTGTAACGCTTCTAACTTCACGTAATAGAATAATCAGAGCTAGGTTTGGCTATAAGGAGAGAATTGGCAACGACCAGAATTTTGATGAAGAAAAGACAACAGCATTTATTGTGACACACAAGAGGAATATTGAACCTCAATAGAAAAAAATATAAAACCCTTAAGTCAGTCGCGTAAAGTCAGTCAGTTACCCAAAATAAAGTACAAGTATAATGAAATTCAACCCCAAAGTTTAGCATTCGTTACAGACCCAAAGTTCAAGATTTGTTTCAATTTCAAAGTTCAACAAGTGTCCTTTAAATCCTAAAAAAAGGGGAAAAGTGGAAAAATGCAAAAAAGGATCTTCGTATGTACTTTGTAAAAAAATAAACAAGGCCTTTTGAATCACTACCCGGGTAGTAAATTAGTGATCTGTATCTCAATCTTATCTGCAATCCAGAGCAGGATGTGTCCAGGGCACAGGCTCACAGGTAGACGCACACACGCACTGGTCACAGTCCTTGGAATGGCTCGCCGTATCTCGATCGTGGCAGAAGATGCATAACAAAAAAACCAATCTGCACACGGCAGTGTAAAGTACCTTATTAGTGCCATGCAGGATTGCTTCACTTCATACCATAAGTATTAATACTTAAACTAAATTAACAGTTCTCTATCAAATGTGCATCACGTACTGAAACAACTGTGCAATACAGTACCAGCTCAGTAGAATGACAGTACGTCATTTGCAACTCTAATTGACATAATACATGTGCATTCACAGTTAACCAATACAATATCAACAGTAAGCAAATAGCAACTTACTTTATGTGCATACCACATCACATTACATTCAAACGTCATTACAATGGCTTCATGGCCTGAAACATTAGCCCTATAGAGTAACCTCGTAGCTTAACATTGTCTGCGCACACTCCTGCATCATCCCACGGCATGCATGCATGCCCCACGCAGGGGTGCACGTGATCAGAAAAGAAATCGCCGTTCTGAACAAACACGGCGGTTTTAAGATAATAATATTTAGTTACAATATATCTCCGACTGGTTTTGTACCTCTACCTACAGTACAGACCAAAAGTTTGGACACACCTTCTCATTCAATAAGTTTCCTTTCTTTCCATGACTATTGTCATTGTAGATTCACAATGAAGGCATCAAAACTATGAATTAACACATGTGGAAATATGTACTTTACAAAAAAGTGTAAAACAACTGAAAATACGCCTTATATTCTAGGCGGTTTTAAGATAATAACATTTAGTTACAATATATCTCCGACTGTTTTTTTTACCTCTACCTACATCACACACAACATAAAATGCAAAATTAGACCGTTAAAATAGTTCGTTTCCCCTCAAAAGCAAAAGGAGCTAACCAATGCCTAATACACCGGCTTGCTTAACAAAACGCACACTCACCGGAGAATCGATGATACAAGGCATAAGCGGTCTTCAGGAGTAGTACTCTAAACGAAACGTCGCTGTAGTGTCTAAACTTTGATAAACGTTAGCCGCTCTTTCGCTCGTGAATGTCTCTGAACTTTGTTTGGGAAAAAAAGTTGCAGTTAACTCTCTTCTTCTCCGTGCAATGCACTCGTTCACACGCAGCACAGCGCCCTCTAGCGGACAGGGGGTAAACGCTACAACTACATTTAATAACTCAGTGCAACCTATGTGGGTTACACAGTGTCAGCACAGCTTTCAGCATTCACACGTATTTCCTTCAGAAAATGCCCTTTTTCTAGTCTTAATCTTCCGCCATATTTTGGACGCCAATTACTACCACAGTTTTTGTCTGATTTGAACAGTTCGTACATCAAAAAATCCAGCTCATTCAGGAGATGGGTGGTATTACTTTTCTCACTGCACCACCACATACATTTTACAGAAAACATTATTTTGTACAGTATTTCTGCCCTTTGGAAATACATTGAACTTAAGTTTCAGTCTCATATTTTCTACCACTAAATGGTAGCACTGGAGCATTACAGAGAAACTGATCCTCACTCGTCTGTCATTGTGCCTTCATACTTAATTAAATATACAATTAGTTTCAATTACAGTTGTAAACAAATTTACTACTAATGCAGTACATTACAGTACTGCATTAGTCATAGATTTTTCTTGCTTGCGCTAGCTCGCGCTACCATTAGGGACATTACGTTTGCACTGTAATTCAACATTCTGTTGATGATAACTACTTAGCAAGCTCATGCTAGCTCACGCTTGCATTAGTAATGCCTGTGGCACATTTCACACTGTAATGTATAATTCTGCTGACTATAATAACTCATGCTAGCATTATGGACATCTATGATACAATTTCCACTGTAATTTCTTATTCTGCTGGTTATAAGCACTTAGCTAGCTTGCGGTAGCATTAGCATGCTACCAGGGGATGCTACTGTGTCCAACACAGATGAGACCCGCTACTGCCACCTGCAGTAGTGGAAGACATATTACAACCCACAGTAATAGTAACACAGCAGACCTTCTGCTGTCTTTAGCTCATGTTTACTGTTTGTTCAGCAGAGTTTTGCTGGATTTTCAGCACAGGTTTCAGCATTCACACACATTTCCTTCAGGAAATGCATTTTATTTAGTTATTATCATCTTCCGCCAAATTTCGCAGATGAATTACTGCCACAGTTTTTGTCCGATTTGTACAGTTCATACATTTTTTCTAGTTTGAACTGTTGACATCAGACAGAAGATACAGAACTATTAAGACTAGGACAAATAGATTGAAAAACAGTTTTTACAACTGCAGTCACCATACTGAATACTGAAAAAAATCTTATGCGTAATTGTGGTTTGTGGGGAAGTGGCGGGTTGTGCAACTGTGTGTGTGTGGAATGGGTCTTTGTGTCTTCTACTTGTTTTCATACCTGGTCTAGAGCTGGCGTGCAAAGAGTTGCAAGGACACTTTATATTATCACGTTTTATATTAATTTAACTGCACTTATTTGAACCTCACTGTACTTGTTGCAATGGCAAATAAAAAGCTATTCTATTCTCTTCTATTCTATTCTATTCTATTCTAAGGTGCATTTGAAGTGTCAATGAGAATGAGAATGAGAATATCCCCATGACTGAAC
This sequence comes from Trinectes maculatus, assembly GCA_016785345.1. Classification (NCBI taxonomy): domain Eukaryota; kingdom Metazoa; phylum Chordata; class Actinopteri; order Pleuronectiformes; family Achiridae; genus Trinectes; species Trinectes maculatus. The sequence goes on from JAFBJQ010001120.1 coordinate 41,347, forward strand.
TCCAGCTGAAAGACTGAAATGAGCCATGATGACAGCTGATCAGCTCTCAGCACACATTTTGTGAAAGGTTTCACGCTTGTTTGAATGAGGTAGTTTCTCACTGATCAGCTGAAGGGACACCAAAGGCTGCGGTGAGCCGACATCACTCTGCGCCCACCAATCAGATGCTCGAATCTGACAAAACTTCCACAGTCATCATGAAATGTCAATGACAGTATAAAAACCCACCACCACAACCATGAGGACACTGTCACTCCAGTCCCTCTATCAGAGGTCAAAATCCACCACAAACTAGATATAGACACTTAAAAACATGCTCACAGTTGAGCATGCTTTTAAGTACATCATTTCTTCAGGTATGAAAAAAATGCAAGTGGATTAGTGCCATTGGAGCCAAAAGGCATAAACATTATCCAAATTTCCAAGCAATGAGTTAAATTCTAAATGACTCTAACAAGGTGATAGGCAAGATTGAGTTGAGTAAAAATGAATGAAATAAAAACTGATATACAGTATGAGTGCAATGGGGGATTCTAGCAGGAACAGTGGATATTTATTTTTAATGAAATCAAGTCAATTTGAATTGTGGCTCCTTTTACTGTTTAATTTATTATCAGTATAATTTGAACCACTCATGAACTAAACAGCTTCCATGTCGCGAGCAACTTCTTTAATGATCCGCCGGCAACTTTGTACAACATAACATCAGTTCCTACCTGAGTGGCTGGGACCTAACACTACATCCCCCTTTCTAAAAATGCATCCTTGTTTAAAAACAATGCATAACAGAATACAACTGTATATGTAATGAAACTCAGCTCCTGTATTATTTAACCTGTGCCCACAGCAAATCCAGACATAAACTTAGAATCTCTGATAATATTCCTGATGTAAAAATATATTTAACAACATCTCAAACATCTTTCCAACTGACCAAACTCTCTATTCAATCTTGTTTGAGTGAGTGGGTATGAACGTTACTCAGAAAGTCCATCATGTCACAAAGTCTTTCAGGTGCACTGGAGATTGTCTTTCTCAAACACAATAACGATGCTCACACAGTGGAGTCTGTTGACGAGAGTCATTGTAGACTTCTGGTGTGACAGGTATAGAGACAGCATCTGGAGTAGTGTTGTGATGTGTCAGGTGTGTTAATGTGTGCCTCTGGTGCAACCAATGTTAAGAGGTTGAATCGGTTTCTTCGCAAAGTGCCTCTCTGCGTCTCGATGATGGGTGGGATCTCGCTGCCTTGGTTCTGGGGCGGGTGGCGAGGGACGAGGGTAATTGTGTCCCCCGCGCCCTCGGCGGTGCCTTGCCCCCGGGCTAGGTCGTCCCCTGTCCGGGGGGGTGTCAGTCGGGGAGCTGCCCCTCGCAGCCCTACCCCCTGCCAGGGTGGGGGTTAGGGCTACACCATTGTGGCCTGGTCCTCCACTCTGCTATGGCCACAGTACCCCAATTTTAATCACACCAAGACAGTTGGGGTTCCCTGGCTGGACCCATTGTCATTGCTATAGTTGTTGTTGTTACTTTTGTTGTTACTGTTGTTGTTACTGTTGTTGTTACTGTTGTTGTTGTTGTTGTTGTTGTCCTGTCTCCCAACCCCATCTCCATCTATCTTTCTCTCTCCTCCCCCTCTCCATTCCTGTCTTCCCTGTCTTCTATCTGTCAGTCCAGTAGCCCTGCCAATAAAGGTCAAAACCAACTGCAACAGGAAGAGTATATCATACTCTTCCCTTGCAGAGTAAATCTGTTAAGGCACAACAAGGCAACCAGGGGCCTGTTCCATAAAGCAGGATTACCAAATAAGCCAGGCTTATTTCGTTAGTCTGGCTTATTTTAGAGTGTCGCAATATCAACCCCTACGGTGTGTCAAGAGGGTCAAGAGGGACAAAAGGCAATTCACCACAGTAAACTCTTATTGTAGGGTGGTGTTATAGCGACATGTAGTGGCACAACTTTGTAACTACCTTACCTATGAATGTATGTTCCGACTTACGTCGAAATTCGGTTACGACACATTCTCAGGAACGGATCTCCGCCGTAACTCGAGGACCCCCTGTATTCAATTAAAATATTGTGAAGTTCTCCAGCCAGTCAAGTAAGAGCAAATATAATCACATATTCTGTTCTTGCTAACTTGGAAAGCATTATAATAAACAATTTCAACTCAAAATATAGTTCCAGACATCCATCTGATTTCTCCCCTTATACCCTGACCTTATATAACCTATAGCAAGTGCAGCTGTTGCTAATTCAAATAGGTCAGACGACGAGCCAATGAGCCAAATGAAATAGTCCAGGTTGAAAAAAAAAAAGTGATGTCATGCAGATCGCCGCAGCAACGCGACAACAACCGCAGCTTACCCCGGGAGCTTAACCGTTTCTGGAGACCACACACAATAATTGCAGCGCGTTGATTGTGGGGTTCTTTGAAAACTGTGGCTCACAGTTTGCCCCGAGTTATAAAAAGGAGTTTCTAATTCTTGTGGAAACATTTTTTTAAAAAAAACTGACACTGTAATTTCACCATCCCTGTCTTTCTCTTCCAGCTCTATGAGGTCTTCACCTTCTTGGCAGAGAGGGGAGGCGTCGCTCAGGTCCATGCTGAAAATGGCGAGATTATTGCCGAGGTATTGCCTCATTTTCTTCAGCATCGCCTCTTTAATTACTCGTCTCGGGTCCAAATCTGAGATCTGTTATTTTCTCTTATTTTCAGTTTACCTGTATAGTCTGAACCTTATCGCAGCACATCTCACCGCTGTCAGACTAAACACACAGCCACCGATGAGGGAGGGAATGTGGGAGACACTAACGTGTGGGTGGTGTTTACACAAGGCTTTTGCCATGTTGTGCACAAATGAAAGTGAATGAACCGTAATAGTTGGCGGATGCGGCGGGTTGGTATTAGTCAGAGCTCCAGACCACGTCTGGATTCTGTCACTCTGTGTGTGTGTGTGTGTGTGTGTGTGTGTGTGTGAGAGCTGGGTCGGATTCTTTGCAAATCCCAGCTGTTTTATCCAGACTAAAGCCTGATTTTCATCAGTTTTCAGATCTAAAATGTCCAAACCCCCCTGATGTATGTAATGACCTGACTTACCCGTAAAGCCCCTGAGATAGGAAGGCCTTGTTTGGACCTGTATGCGATACAGAGAACATGTTGTAACTGTGTTGTATCTACAAGGGAGCTGTGAAACTCGTGTGCAGAAACTTGTTTTTGCTCTTGCTTTTGCAGTGCAGACCACTCAGACCACTCATAATTGAAAGGAGCTGAAACCACTGTCTAAGTGCTTAAAGCTACACTTTCTTTTATGGCCTCTGGATCTTTGATCAAGAACAACTTTGGCTTTAACTTAATTTCCCCTGCATAAATAAATAAGGTAAAAAAAAAGGCTGTGCTGTAGCCATGGCAACTAACTACCTGCACAGGTGTGCCTCGGAGAAACAACCAAAACAGCTGACTATTTAATCATAAGTAATATTGATTCCTAATCGTTTTGTTTGTGTGGCACGATTCCTCTCGACATCATCATAATAAATGATGCCAGGGCGTGATTGTTGTGTTGGCTTTGTAATTGCTGCTGCTTTTCCCATTAGGAGCCGGTCCAGTTGGCTTTTACGTGTTTGTTTTGGGGCGGTGGAACGGTGTCGAGCACTGCGACGCTGATCAAAGCTGCAAATGGTTCCTTTTTGTAGTAACACAGCTGGGATCACTCCCGTCTGTGCACACATTTCGATTTTCCACGTCCGTCATCAGCAGGTCTCACTTCTAGCAACAACGCCGTTCTACTCGGACAGCTTTGGAGTGCAGTGACCACTCGAGGTGTAACACCTGTACTTCAGCACAAAAGTGCAACCAGTATTTTCTGGGAAGATGCAGTATGGCTACATGTACTCAAAGCCCCTCGACAGCATGTGGATTCCCACATTCCTCTGGGGTGGCCTGACCTAGATGATAAAACTACAGGTCGTATGAATCGCATGGCCAGAAATATGCTGACACAGCATATAATTTTAGACTGTGACCATAACTTGACATCAGCCCGAGCAGTCAAACCACTGAACGCCGGTTCCTCAGTTCTTCATGTATCGCCGAGACGAGCAGTTTACAGCTTTTTTTGTTGTTTTGTTTTGTGCAACAGGAGCAGGCTCGCATGCTGCAGATGGGTATCACTGGACCAGAGGGACACGTGCTGAGCAGGCCAGAAGAGGTTAGACACACACACACACACACTGTGCATATGTCCATATTGTAAAATGCTAATTGACTTTAATATTTGTATAAATACGCTGCCAAATCAATTTTTAATCTTGAGACACAGTTGCAATAATCTGTGCTGATTGCTTCACCTTGCTAAGTAAAAAACATGTGTAGGATACAGCAGTATTGCACAGAAACGGTGAAGTCAGGTTGGGAATTTGACTCCATCCCAGGCTCCCGTCACGCAACCCATCATCCTGCTAATTTTGCCGGCGGAACTAATCGCCTGTTGTAACCGTATTAGTTATGCATCTGGCCGCTGTTTTCATTGGGAAGGAGAACTCAATTAATGTGTAAAAAAAAGTAATGCAGTAGTAGTAGTAGTAGTACATCTTGCCACTCATTAATGAGCATTCGTTTGCCCTTCTCATGTATTTACTTTTAACTATCGTAACCATCTGACTGAAAAAACACCCTTAACCTCACCATTCAATGACGTTAAAATTATATGCTTACACTCGTCATTTAGGTATAAAATGAATTATTTAAATATAATGGCCCAAGAAAATGCATAATTTGCAGTGGTTAAGATATTTTGAGTTGATTTGAAAGGATGCTTAATGGAATGGAAAGTCATTTCCAAGGCAACCACAATGTCCTGTTCTCTCTGTAGCTGGAGGCAGAGGCCGTGTTCCGTGCCGTCACCATCGCCAGCCAAACCAACTGTCCTCTCTATGTGACCCGGGTCATGAGCAAGAGCGCTGCGGACATCGTCTCCCAGGCCCGCAAAAAAGGTACAGATCAGCAGTTTGACCTTGCTGTCCAATGCAAAACTAATGTAATACATACATAATCGGTTGCTGTACACTGTCCAGAAATATGCATGTGTGTATTATACATGATATTCACATAGAAATTAAATTGTCCTCCTAACATGTGCGTATCAACAGCAGATCCCACAACATTTGCTTCTTCTGTTGAGCTTGCATCACTTTAGTATGTAATAATCCATATCCATAATCTCTAAAAAGCCTTAAATACACATGTTGCCCACTTAAATATATCTAAATATGACGTTGATTCCATCTTATAATAATCTATATAGCCGTTAGCCTTGGAATTCTGAATTGGAATATTCCCGAAGTACGTTTCACCTCTGCTCATAGGTTTCCATTTTTTGTGTCTGATTTCTTCGACACACTTGGGAATGTGCATACCCCATGCCCTTATAAGATGATTTTACTGATGTCTGACGCAGATGGAGACCGTTTGCAGATGTACACAGTATTTGACATGATGAAAAAAAGAGGCTATTCTCCTCTCAGAGGAATGCATTTTTTCTTTGCCTGTCGTGCCTGTGGTTCAGCTGTCACACAGACCATTCTTCACAGTCCCAGGAAAAAGCAGACGTGAACTAAGGCTCCAAAAAGGGCTTGTGAAACACACAATGTTTGAGAAATGGCCCAGGAAAAGGTTTTGATGGAGGCAGTATTGGCCTCACAGAGCCTTCGTCATGCGTTCATTTGGTGCCTACAGGGGCTTTACACCTTTGTCTGGATCATGGGCCAGTGACGTGTGAGAGAAAAGGAACATGAAGAGACACAGGAGCAGGCACGTGTTAATGACAGGATATAAACCCTGGTTTCATTGTGCACGCAGGAACAGACTCAGCTTTATTTGAGCCAATACACATGTTGCCCACTTAAATATATCTAAATATGACGTTGATTCCATCTTATAATAATCTATATAGCCGTTAGCTTTGGAATTCTGAATTGGAATATTCCTGAAGTACGTTTCACCTCGGCTCATAGGTTTCCATTTTTTGTGTCTGATTTCTTCGACACACTTGGGAATGTGCATACCCCATGCCCTTATAAGATGATTTTACTGATGACTGACGCAGATGGAGACCGTTTGCAGATGTACACAGTATTTGACATGATGAAAAAAAGAGGCTATTCTCCTCTCAGAGGAATGCATTTTTTCTTTGCCTGTCGTGCCTGTGGTTCAGCTGTCACACAGACCATTCTTCACAGTCCCAGGAAAAAGCAGACGTGAACTAAGGCTCCAAAAAGGGCTTGTGAAACACACAATGTTTGAGAAATGGCCCAGGAAAAGGTTTTGATGGAGGCAGTATTGGCCTCACAGAGCCTTCGTCATGCGTTCATTTGGTGCCTACAGGGGCTTTACACCTTTGTCTGGATCATGGGCCAGTGACGTGTGAGAGAAAAGGAACATGAAGAGACACAGGAGCAGGCACGTGTTAATGACAGGATATAAACCCTGGTTTCATTGTGCACGCAGGAACAGACTCAGCTTTATTTGAGCCAAAGTGAAATTTCCACATTGCCAAGGGTGATGTTTGGCTGCTCAGAGATTAGGCGCGGCTCCTCACCGGCAAACGCTCAAATGAATTACCTAAGCTTTTAGTGAAATTAAACTCCCGAACAAATTAATCAGAGCTGATGACTTTGATAAACGACCGAAATAAGTCACCTTGATCCATTTGGCAGCTGTGGTTCTTTTTGTTTTTTTCTTTCCCAGGAAATGTTGTGTTTGGGGAGCCAATCACAGCCAGCCTGGGGACTGACGGGACACATTACTGGAGCAAGAATTGGGCCAAGGCGGCTTCTTTTGTAACATCACCCCCTCTTAGCCCTGATCCCACCACTCCGGACTATCTGAACACACTGCTGTCAAGGTGCATCTGACAACTCTAACAATGCCGTTCATGCTTATGCGTATTTGTTGCATCAGTATATGCAGTTTGAGATGTATATGTAGACTTGATGGTCACTTGCCTCATATGTGTGTGTGTGTGTGTGTGTACTGTATATTAAAAAAATACTATCTGGTTGTTCCACAAACCACATTCAAACATTCAGTTTGCTTGTGCACTAACTGCAGGGTTCTAAAGAAGTTCTAAAGACACATGAGAATAATAAGATTACCTCCATGGTTACCATTCAACAAACAGTAAGCTGATATCACAGCATTACAATGTTGAACTGAGAAAAAAGAAAAAAAAGAAAAAAGAACAGGCCTCCCGAGGTGATGACTTCAGGAAGTTTGAGAAGAAAAGGGGTCAAAGCCCTTACTCTTCCTGCCTAATTAGCTCCTAAATAGCAACAAGGGCAGAGATGTATAGAATAACTGAGATTATGATGAATCAGCAGTTCTTGCACAATGGGCGGACTGTTAAGTGAGTTATGGAGTCATATGGAAACAGGAAACATTAGTAATGGTTTGCGCTGGAAGGAAGAAAAAAACAAAACAAACTGGCAACAGGCATATTTCAATTACTCCCAGTCCTTGTGTCTCTCCTGCCGGAGTAAATAAACATCTTTTAAGTCTGTATTTCTGTTGTTTTTTTTTTATTTCTAGTGGCGACCTGAGTGTGACTGGCAGTGCTCACTGCACCTTCAGTGTGGCCCAGAAGGCCATTGGCAAGGACGACTTCACTCAGATCCCTGAGGGTGTCAACGGAGTGGAGGAGCGAATGGCGCTCATCTGGGATAAAGCTGTGGTGAGAAGTGGTTCTGCTCCATCTCCACGTCCAACTTTTTTAAACTTAAAAAACACAGGCGGGACAAAAAGCAACCAGACAATAAAAGAGGAACATGAAGACGTATTCCACTAACTTCTCCCTGACCTGTTTTTAATCTTCATTCACTCGCTCGCCAAACATGAACTTGCACACGAAGCTTAAGTGGTCCATTTGTGACGTTGATCCAGTTGCCTCTTTTTGGACACATGCTTACGATCCTTTGTTTTCTATCTAAGACTACAGGTAAGATGGATGAGAACATGTTTGTGGCCGTGACCAGCACCAATGCCGCCAAGATCCTGAACCTGTACCCCCGAAAGGGTCGGATCGCCGTCGGCTCTGATGCTGACCTGGTCATCTGGGACACAGACTCCGTCCGCACCATCACTGCCAAGACACACAACTCGGTACGTAGAGCGGCCAGGGTTTGTATTATTAATAGTTTGGGTCAAACCCAGCTTTCGACTTCACCTTCTTTCAAACCACTGTTCTGTGGAATTGGTCGTTTCCTTAACAAAACATGAACATCAAAACTAGGGAAACTGTCGAAAGTGCTGTTTCAGGCCTTCGCAGCCAGTCTTACTTATCAGTGTTTATGAATACAGATTGAAATTGAGGAATTTTCTTTTCTCTAACATATTGGTCCAGAAATTCTGATACCGTCATCTGAAAAAGAAAGCAAAAGACAGAGAGACATTATTTTTGAGCTGCTTCCCAAAGAGCTCCCAGTTCCTCTTAGAGGAAATGAAGTCTCAGTGGATGTTGACGAGTAATGCAGCTCACGCTGCACTTCTCACATGGCCGACATGCAGTGTAGAGTTAAGCCTCACTAAATCCAAAAACCCCTCAGAGTATTAATGAAATAAACTTGTTTATCTAAATATAGAAAAAAAAAACCCATTTGATTTTCCTCATCTGCCTTACAGTCAATCTTACAGTTAATCATGACAGGAGACCATATGCTATAAATTCAAGTGGTATTTCCTTTACTCATGTGTCACATTCATTTGCACGGACAATCTAAAATATGCTGATGTTGGGAAACAATAATAGCGTTGCAGAATGTCATGCATTGCAGCAAACACCGATATATATTTCAGATGCTTCAGCTTTCTCATACAATACAATACATCAAAATACATAAAAGTGGATTGTTCTCAGACACACACACACACAGGTTGGTTTTAGTGATGACACAGTAAAGCTTGTAATTTTTTGTTTTCCTTGCCTGACGGCCAAACGCTGGTTGTTAAGGTTTGTGTTGGAGGGAGGAGGAGAAAAAACATTGCTCTGTCTCCAGATGTAGGAAGAGAAAGGGACTAATAATATGCCTTCTGCAAACGTGGAGTACATCCACCGAGGATCCATGGGCTCTTACGTAATGATGTCACCCTTTCATTTCCTGCGACTCCTACTTCCAGATAAAATAACACAATAAATCTACCATACAGTAATGGACGGTCTGATGTTGAGCCAAAAAGGAGCAGCGTTGGGGAATGCCTTCCCCTGTTGCTACAATACAACCTACAATGCACCGTTTCATTGTTTGTTATCAGTCGTCCCACATCTGATGCAGATGTGGCAAGTTTTTGAAAAAAAAGAAGTATAGACACACGTAAGAACATTGTGACACGCAGAAATGAACAGGCAGCGGTAAACACACGCCCTCGCAGACACACTCGGCTCGGTCATGACATCATGTTTGGCTCGCACTAGGTCTTCGTTATGTCCTGCTCTGGCCTGAATTTGGACGGCAGCAGAAAGAGGGGGCCGTGTGCAGAGGAAACAAGCAACAATGGAATGAGGGGAGTGGACCACCGCAGATCCCAAACATGTCGAGAGAAGAAAGTTTGGCGCAGGGGAACTGGGAAGAGGATGGAATGGCGTGCAAGGTTGGGATAAAAAACGAAAAGGGGTTCCAGGAGTCGGTCGAGAAAGAAAACAGACAGGGAACATGAATGAGGACGGCAGAGAAAGTGAAGATGGGAGAGGGATAGAGGGGAAGAGTGAGAGACAGAGGGACAGACGAGTGGGAGGGATTACGAGGACATCGGACACCAGCTCGATTGTGGCAGGTGTCTGTACATGTCAAACCGACACGCGTAAAGAAACGAGCTGATGAATGATGAATGGGAAGAAAAAGAGTGAGGGACCGTGAGAGACAAACAGCAGCGCACATCTCCCACAGCTCCCCCTGCTGTTCTCCCCCTCATCCTCTCCTGGGGCTCTCTTGTTCCTTTGCCATTCCTCAAACTTGAGTAATCCCATGAAATCTAATTAAATTTTCACAGGACGATCCAAACTGGAGACTTCTCATCATATGACCACATAACAAATAACTCTGTGTTTTGCTTCAGGCGGCCGAGTACAATATCTTTGAGGGCATGGAGCTGCGTGGAGCCCCGCTCGTGGTGATTTGCCAGGGGAAGATTGTCCTTGAAGATGGGAACCTGCACGTCACCTCCGGCGTTGGTCGCTTCATTCCCTGCTCTCCTTTCCCGGACTTTGCCTACAAGCGTATTAAAGCCAGGAAGCAGGTAAACACAGCTTTTCCTGGTTACCAACTGTGTACACATCATCTCGCCAAATGGCACGTTCTGTTGGAATTGAACTGAACAGTGTTTCTGTTGGTACTAGATATGCATATTTCTTTAATATAACAACATTATGTTTAATAGCGCAATCATAGCAGTGCTTCAGTGTTTGAGTTGGGTTGGCAGCAGTCCAAGGAAAAAGGAACATGATGAAAGACAGAATAGTTGTACACACAGAGAGAGTAGATAGTAAATGGGAGAAGCTTATACGTCGGGGGTTTAGCCTGGGAGAGGTGGTGGCGTTTGGATGTCGGGGAGATAAAGTAAGTCTGACATCAGCTTTCGAAGTTCAGCCATATGCTGATGACTGCACTCTTACACTGCGTTGTGTGTAGAAGCACCACACAGTAAGGGTGGTCCAGGCTTTGTCATGATGGTTTGACAAAGGATACAGCGGGTTTGAATTTGGATAACGTTCCAAAGAGCGCGACCACACACAGTAAAAGAGTGAGCAAAGTCTTTACTTTAAAGACTTTATAGAGTCTACAACTGAAACAGCACATGCTCATATCACAAACAGCCAATAAGTCAATAGCAGGTCAGCTGAATCAATATTTAACTCATAAATATAGTTTATTACAATTTTACATACATACACTACCTACATCTCAGGTTACTGAGTTTCTGAGCCGAAAACATAATCTTTTCTTTAATTAAAAAAGGGATCCTGTTTTGTCTTTTCATTCAGGAGTCATTCGTTAACTTGTCTCATGTCTCATTTCTTGTGTTTAGTTGTGAAGTTCTTGTCTTTGTGTTGGTAGCTTCATCATCAGTGTATTGACGCATTAGTGTTCTCAAAAGTCACTTTTGGCATGAAAGAGCGGGTGTTTTCCAAAGCAAACAGGAGACTGGTGAGAACATGCAAAGACAAACAACTATGTAAATGTGAAGTGTCCAAATTAAAGGTCAGCTGGGTGAAATGTATTACATTGCTGTCACAATAATATTCCCGTAAACCGCAATCACCCAAACCCAGAGAGCGTTTTGGCTCAGTGTTAAGTTGCTGTATCTTGTCCAAAGGAAGTGACTCCATTTAACCATTTCCTTTTGGACACTGTATAACGGTAAAAGCAGAAACTGCTTTTTCGAAAGGCCCCAAAGAAATCTCATTTTTCAGCACTTTTGCTGGGTGCGGATGAGAAAATCAAGCTGTTGTAACAGTGCGCTGTTTGTCTTGGTAGCAGTCTGTTTAGCTTTCTTTGTTCACAGATGTCTCTTTTTAACTCCTAAACAGAGCGTCCAAGAATTCGCTGAGACTCGCCACAGACACACAGACAAGGACTTGTTCGCTGCGTAAAGTTTGAACGTGCTTTAAAGCATACAAATACCGTGTGCTCTGTGTGTGTGTGTGTGTGCGTAAATCTGGATCTGGTTCTCAGCAGGAAAGGCTTTCTGAAAAATGCATATATCATTGACACAAACGGTTACACAAACAACCGGATAATGCTAAACAGGTGTGGACTCGGTTCCAGTAAATGTTTGGTTGTACCAAACACCCTAGTTTCTCCCTTTGTTTTGACCAGAGTGTTTTTTTTTCGACCCTATGTCTTCGCTGTCTTCATCTGTCTTCTCGTCCTGCAGCTGGCGGTCCTGAGGGCGGTGCCCAGGGGAATGTATGATGGCCCGGTGTCTGAGTTCTCCATGTCGCGCGGCGGTACTCCCTCTGCCTCGGCACGCACCTCTCCCACCAAACAACCCGTTAGAAACCTGCACCAGTCCGGATTTAGTCTAGCAGGTAACCCTGCACCATGCGGTGAGCCCAGCTTCTTTCTACAACCTGTCTCCTCCATCACTCTGTTGTTGGTCTACATTGTTTTTATGAACAAGTAAAGAACATGCATGTGCATCAGTGATAGGTATACAGCAGTGGCTGGCAAATGTTTGATTTTTTTGGGCCTGAGCTCTGAAGAAGCAAAAAGTTCACAATCATCCACAATTTTTATCTCCGGGGAAGCAACAGATTTAAAAAAAAAAAAAAAAAGAGAGATTCAAGCTGAATTTTAGCATCAACTGTCTGGTTCGTTTATTTTACTTTATTTTCCTACATAAATCATTTTAAGTCAGCTCCATTTTCTCCTGGCCGCTCTATGCCCGCTCCTCAGGGAGGCCTGTTTGACAAGCCCTGCTGTAGAAAAGCCTAACAATCTCCCATTATCCTGTTTCAGATGTAATGATGTGCACAGTTTGGCATGCATTTGTCTGCAGCATGTGACGCTCCTTTTTTTTTTAAAGTGGGCATGTTTATGTGAGGATTTGACTTGGCTGCCATTGGCTTCTTTGTGTTCTAATAAGCCACGAAGCAGACGATGCTAAGTTAAATGTACAAACAGTTGGTCAACGTTGGCTATTTTTCTGTTGTTGCGTCAGTAGTGTTGACACTAAGTCAACAACACCCCCGATTTAAAAACATGCAAACTGTGGCTGAATTCCTTTGATTCATTTTTGTTATTTAATTTTCAGTATGCACAGAAATATAAATCGAAATGGAATGCATTCATATAAGTTTTTCTCTCAGACCAGCTATTCTCCTTAATAAGTCGTCCAAAACATGCACTCTGAATCCCTTTCTTCTGCTGAACTACTCTTAACGTCTTTCCCAGCTTTGAAATAAATGATTTTCCCAGGCTCTGTAGGACACTGAGACATGTAACTACAGCCTCCTCTGTACATCCAGCAACAGTAGGATACAACGTTTTCCCCAGAGTTGCACTTATTGTAAATCACACTGGATATAAGTGTTGGCTCAAGGCCTAAAATATACAGCCTACAAGATTTCAGTCCAGGCGATTCGACGCGGTCCACTGAGAAAGCCTATCTAACATGAGGGGGCGCACCGTGATGTTTTCACATCCAACATCTGTTCACTTGGGACAGCTGATGAGTGACAGTCAGATATTTACCCACATGTAAATTCATCATCGCCTGATTCGTGCAGATTTAGACAGCCTGTTTGTAGAGATAGTTTTTGTCAGGCTACCGAGCAGTGAAACTTTCTACACATGGTAAAATCACCAACCAGATAGTCAGTGTTTCCACATTTATATAATTAAAAACAGCAACCGCTGCTTTGCGCCGGTCCTTCTGTTCTCTCCCGACTAAATGACTAAATGTGTCCATGATGTGTAACTTTGGTTTGAGAGTAGCCTTGTTTAACCTGCAGAGACTGCAGCTGTATCCATCATGGTACTGGCAGCCACTGTGAATACACAATAAACTGTTTTTTTTCTCTAATGTTACATTTTTAAAAGTAATTTTAAAAGAAAAGTCAACAGAAATGGTCTTTAGCCTGTAGTCGTATGTGCGTTACACTAATGGAAGAAGATTGTGACCTTTGCTGGACGGAATGTCCATATTTGAGTACATGAATTTACTGTAAGTGCCTCAGGTTACTTGGGCGTTGTAATTGTTAGGTGTTTAAGTATGTGTGTGCTCTTGTATGTGTGTGCACACACGCATTTGTGTGCGCACTCGGAATGAATCGGTCTCCTGTGTACTTTAGTTTTTCTAGGGCCACCACCTGCAGAGTTGATTTACTTGTCTGGAAAGCAAATGTGAAGGATTGTTTCCTTAGATGCCGTGTGTCATAGTCTGACATCATCCTACTTTCCATTTATATACCGGCTGATAATTGGTTGCAGCAGACGCCATGGCTCATCCTTTGGAAAGACTGTGGTCTGTGTTTGACTGTAGCCTCTTTTGTTGATGTTTCAGCAGCACTCATACAGAATATGCTGTCATTTGCATTCACTGGTCTTTTCACTGACATATATTCCATATATCAGACAAAATTAGTGTGTCTTGAAAAACCTCCAGAGCCTGGAAAGTAATAATGTGAGTGTATGACAGCAGTTTTTTGTGTGCGATCACGAAATTAAAGCTATTCCTTATGGAATAAGTCTGAAACTGTGATGAATTTCCAAAGGTTTCTATGGACATGTAAATTGCAACTTGTTTGAGATATCTGACCATGAAAGAAACATTTAATTGACCACACTATGATCAGCCTAGTATGATGCAAAAAAAGTAAAAGTAAAATAACTAAATATTCACTGGACATAAAACTACTTATTACTTATAGTTTTCTTTGTGGCTAATTCTCGCAGACCAGCTTGTTTTTTTTTCTTCCTGCTAACGTAAGCGCCATTTGTTCCTTGTAAATCCCTTCATCTTTCTCTCCTCCTCTCTCCATCCAGGTCCTCCCACCCCAGATGACATCCCTGTCAGGCCTGCTGGCCGGCGCATTGTCGTGCCCCCTGGTGGTCGTTCTAACATCACCTCCCTCAGCTAAACAGGAGGAAGAGGAGGGGATGCATCCAGAAAAGGGCAGCAAGGAGGGAGGGAGAAGGAGATGCAGAGGACCATGATTAGTTAAAAGTAAAAAAAAAAAAAAAGCAAAACACTGAATCCTCATGCCTTACCTGTCATGATGCTACTTTGCTCAGATGAGAGCAGTATCCCCTTTCCTTGGTCATTCTGACCAATGACGTGGATGGCAAAACTGCGTCATGTGACGTAAAAACATGTCAGCTTGGCGCTTTGGTGTTTACGTACAACAGTGAACCATCACATTCAGCCAGGAAAAACAACACTCTGTTCTCAAAGGAAAAGGGATACTGCTTTTCTCAGAATGACGCTGTGGTTCTTTCATCCTATTTAGCTTTCATTGTCACCCCCTTTTTTTGCTTTCTCATTAGGCAGCAAAACATAACACTAGGCCCCACATAAGTCATGCAAGATCATGCAGTACCGTTGATTAGCTTTAGGTGCCATTGTAAATACGTTTGATGTGATGTAACTTTGTGAACGAGGTTGCAGCCAGTTTGGCTTTACTGGACCAAGTTAACGGTGTTTATCAAATCCTAGAGCAGGAGCATTGTTGGACATGGAGCTGCATGGGCCACATTAACTTGGGTGACGTGATCCATGATCCATTTGCCCCCCCTCCTCTGTGGTGCATGATAAGCACCATCCCCATGATGTATCGATTAGGTCATTATTGATGTTAAAATACCAGAAAGGACACATCTGCACAAGAGGTGATTTTATGAAACCAAAAGTACAGAATTTTTTTTTTTTAAATTCCTGATCCCCGTCTTGCACCCACCATGTTTATATAAATAATAACATTGTAAGAATTCATCCTTTGCATTTTCTTCTAGCTTACTGCCTGTTGCGGTCATCCTAATTTCCTCTTTAACATTATTGCAGAGGAAAAGAATAGATAAAAACCTGAACAGGAAGTATAATTAAACTCAAGGAAGATATTTGCAATTGAGGGCAACTTCCATTAAAAAATGATTCAATGAAACGATTAAGTAACAAGAACCTGCTTTTAGATAACAGCACTTCAACTCTGACTTCTATTTTTTGTTCCTGACAAACTGGCCTCATGTCATCCCAGTATGCCCCTCTGATTCAATTCTGAATAGTCGGGATCTGATTGTGTCAGTGGGGTCTTCTTCAGTCTCTACTGTTTTCAGATAAGGCAGAGGATTGCAGTTCAGCGAATGCAACCAATACTTTTGTCGCCGTCCCACTGTGGGGGGGAGGGAGGGAGGGAACAAGATGGCATTTTTAGTTGGCAGTTGTGTGGCAGGCACCAGTGGTGGTTTGCTGTATTTATGTTAGATTGAAAACCTTTGTTATTGTTTCTATGTTTGTTTTTTACTGTTGTATCAAAAACCCAGAGACGGCAGGTCAAAATAAAATGTGTTGTGGGAGGTATGATTCGTTTCCTGAATAAACATGAGTTGCAACTGACTGACTGACTGAGATCTATTTTTTGTTTTAATATTAAAATTTTCATCAGAACAACAGAACATCTTCAGGCGTACAGACAGACTGCAGATGGGTGTCTTCCTGTTTACTGTTTTCATAAACTATAATTTTACACAACTGGGAAATGAAGTCACTCACCAAAAGTCCAAATAAAGAAAAAACAACGACGACAAAAATAAATAAAAATCAAAATAGTTAATAATAATGGTTTCTTCAATAATTTGTAGATAATATGAAAAATGAAAACAACCTAGTGGCCAGTAAAGACTTGACACCGGCTCCTTTTAAACCTGTGGCCCCGCCCACTTAACCTGACGTTATCATGAGGAAACAGAATTAATACTTTCTTTATTCTTTATTTTTCTTTTAAGCATTTAACTTGTGAATATCCACGTTTTTAATCGGTTTTTCCTTCAGAAGAAACGCATTATTTATGGCAGAAATCAATATTGAATTAAAAAACACGAACGATACAGATCACGTGACCAAAATTCGCGCGAGTTTCAACTACATGACAGGAAAAAATTAGCCGCATCCGGTTGGCCAAACTTCGCCTGGTGGGGAACGAGGAAGTGGGGAACGCTCGCGCTACAACAATCGGTGAGTGTAAAGTTTATGCGCGTGGTTAAATTGCGGGTTTTCAGCTTCGACCATGATACTGAAACTGCGGAGAAAAGTGCATGAGAGTGGAGAGATTATTGGCGTGACGTATGGAACCATGTATGCATGAGACTCGCCGGCAGATGCCGCACTGACGTCATTTTAAAACAGAGTTCAAATTTCGTTTTAAAATGGTCTTATTTGCAGCAGTTGCAAGAGTTGATATTGGTATTAATCTACGTAATAAATAAAAAGATTAGCTGTTATAATGTACGCATGCCACTCTGTAGTGTTTATACTGTACTATTCTTATACAGCTTACTGTAGGTGGGTGAACGCGCAGTAAACAAACAAAAATACATCAACATGTTATTTTTGTCATTTTGTTTGTAGGGAGCAGTTGAATGGCAGTGAGAGAAACAATAATAAAGACGCGACAATGAACCTGAAGCATGAAGCTGTGCGCGTGCCACACATTTATGCCAGTCTGTGGGGGACACCATCAAAACACAGTTCAGAGAGGTAAGGTCTTTTTAAATGACAAAAATGGCGGACACATGAAACTTAGTTTTCCTGGACCATAGCTTTGATGTTTAGGTGACGAAAACTATTCGATCTGACTTCCTTAAATAATAAATGCCACCATACTTATGTACCCCCCCCCTTCCCTGAAGAAAGTCATCCACATTATATATCGGTTAATGTCTGAAGAACAACGCTTCCCACTTATCTGTGCGTTCCTTGCATGTTGGTAATGTGTGACTGTATGTAAGTTAGGTTATATACATTATTATATATACGTTATAAAGGCCGCTGTAGTTGTGAATGCGAAATCATTTTTATTTCTTCTCAGTCTGTTTTTTAAAATGTCAGTGTTTGTTCTTGTGGCTACCAAGTATTTCATATACAGGCTGTTCATAAATAGCCTCCCAACCCCTCTCGACTAACTGTAGTTCTCGATATTTAACATAGGGGGGCGGCATTGTTTAGGACAACTGATGATAATCAACACACATGTACAGGATAATATTTTCAAGTTTAATTTTGGGTAAAAAGCTTCTATTGTGACTAACACCCTTTTTTAAAACGACTCTTGATGATAATAATAAAAAGCATTCATTTCCAGTGGCTTTCTTTTCCCCCACTTTAATTACAGAAAGAAAACAAAAACGAATCATAAAGACAAAGTGAAATAAAGTACAAGGCATCATCAGATTGGTTCAGAAAAAAGAAAGTCATTATTTAAGGCACACCTTAGTAGTTTATAACTCCATCACATTTCAATAGAATAAACACACATTGACAACTTAAGGACAGCAAAACCGTAACAGGGATGAAATTCCCAAATGCTGAATGACTCTATTCATACACTAAATAATCATTTACCTTTCAATCAAATGTCTTATGTAACAATTCGGTCGAATACTATTTGTTTTTGAAAGGGGTCAGATGTTATATGTGTCACTTATGTGCTGCATAAAACTCAGCCCGTTATATATAAACAAATTAAGACCGTTATTAACAAATATAATTACATCAGTGATAACAATAACAGCAATGACTACAACAACACAAAGGGAGATCAAAACATTGTACCAATTGTAAAGAGAAAAGTGCTGACAGTTTTAAACTAAGGATCTTTTTACTATAACTACAGGTATCATAGACTTAAAAGGACTGAGTTATATTAGTGATAGATAAGATCAAGGACACTATCATGGCTAGGCGATAGTACAAATCGCATTTAACATTTAACGCATTGATGGTGGAAAAAAAGGTCTGTTTTTTTTAACTACCTCCATGTACAGTTAAAAGGAACTGGCTATGTGCCATATTTACAGTGGCATCCCTCTGCAAAAATCAGAGGCGTGTTTGGGATCTTCAACATGGTTTTACCTACAGAATGAATGAGGGGGTATTGCCTTGCCTGGTATTTTATTAGCTCTTAACAGATATTATTGTTAACAGCTCAGAATGTGAGAAAAACCTTGAAAAATCAATGTGCTCAAAAAATTGCGATTGCTGTCGCCAAATAACTGGCCATGGCTGCTGTTGCAGAAGAAGACTGCAAATGTATTTTCTACAGACTTGTCTGGTGGCACAGACATAATAACTGTCTCAACAGGAAGAAAACAAATAATAACAAAAATCAGACAAAACTAATTTTACTCTGGACACCAACGGAAAAATTAATCGTATCTCGAACTCGGTCTATAAAACCATCCCTAAGGAAATATGTATTCGCTCACAGCATTTCTTTTTTGTCTCTTTGTGCATTAGTGCTACAATTGATGAAGAAGCATGTGCAAAGCAAGGTTCAGTGCAGAATGTATAACGTCTACTGTCTACGTTTTCTGTTTCTTCATAGCTGTGTTTGAAGACCCTGTTTGGTCTACATTTCACTATTATGTATTGTCCCCAACAGTAACACACAGTGAAGAAGACCTGCTTTGGCCTATATATGCAGCTGATGGAGTAGGGTTGTTGCACCAAATGTTGCTGTCCTACTCTCTTCTTTAGCTCACCTAGCTAAGCTACGCATAATGACTATTACAATCCTGTATCTGCCTTTATGATACAGTAAATCGAGCCATTCATAAACAAGCCTACAGTTCAGCACTTTATCTTCGATCCTCTTACTTATCATCACTCCCAAATCTTATGTAGTCACAAAATCACTTAGAGCAAAGTCACCTGGCCTAGATTTGCTTTTCAGCAGCCGGCGCTACAACTAATATATTGAAATAACTGTAATTAACCGGAAAGTGTCTCGCTGAGATTTGGAAATCTTATTGTCGTGACCCCAGACAGCGGTCGTCACAAACAGCTTTCGGCCACAGTCGACCGCCTCAGTCTTTATTTCCTCAGAGCAGCCGAGCAGTTGTGGCGCTGTCTCCTTTTTTTGGCGGGGGAAGTGACGACCTTTTCGCTCCGGCGCGCCGCAGGTCGAACGGACCACAGAGCACCACAGTGATTTAAGGGAGCGTGGTATGAGTGGCGCGCTGCAGAGGAGTCGTTCTTCTTGGTGACAGCATCGCTGCTGCTCCAGGAGTCAGTCTCACCCCTGCAGTTCTGGAACTCTTCGCAATGTTTTTCATGGGTGAGGACAGTGATGCACATGTGTTTACTATGATGCATGTGTTGTTGTTTTTTTTTATAGAAATAGTGGTGCAGGAACATTGGAGACCAGTTCTGAGTACCTGTGCTGGAATAAGTGTCTGTATGTGAACTGCTGATTTATGTGATGAGTAAGTAGGGATGCTATCCTGATAAGAAGGCAGCTGGCTTAACATTGTTATTCTGGCCATCCTCTATTGCCTTGTTCTTCTCACTCATGGAAAGCTCAGAAGACTCAGAGTCCACCTCTGCTTTCTTTGACCTGTTGCGTAAACGACATCACTTGCTGATTGTCTGATTTCTCATATATGTGTATAGAGGACGGGTAGCGAAGGTTACTTACTTTTCTCTGTTGAAGACAATGAAGTCTCTTTGGACATTATCCAGTCTCTGCTGCAACTGACCGTTCTGGAAAAAAGACATAGAATATTTGGTGGTGGTGGTGGTGGTGGTGGTGGTGGTGGGGTGGGGAGGGGGGGCAGTGTGTGGACAGGCCGGAGGGAGTCTGAGGACAAGCATTCACATATGCATATGAATACAGAGTAGCCTGCGGGTGATGAGGAAGAAGAAGGCTGGGATAACTTTCTTCATTCAATATTGATCTGCTATGCTTCAGAGATGCTGCTTGGAGCATCCCCTCTCTCGCTCTGACACACACACACACAAACACACGCACTCGCATCAAGTATACACCGTTTTGGTCTCCATCCCACATTCACCCATCACAAGTGGTCCCACAGGTCCTCTGTAAATGGATATGCAATATGCAACGCAGCAACATAAGCTAATATTTGCAGACAGTAAAATGAGTACTCTCCCAGACAGACGGACGGATCGGCACACGCTGCAAAACAAGACTCATCGAAATGAGTAATGAATAACACATCTATCACGTCCGACGTTTCTGGTTTCTACTTTATAGATCCATATTCAAGTGAACGTCACCTGCCTCCATAAGCGTCACAAATGTTTTCCTGAAAGCCTCTATTTCATCAGAATGGGAGGCTTTCTCTTTGTCTGCACTGGCTGAGCGATGATGGATGTTGTCTGGCTGCACAGTGAGATATCACTGATGTATTGCGTCACATCGGCAGGTCTCCACAAGCAGTTGTCAGCTTTTATAAAACACGGCGCACTTTGGGCCGAGCTCGGATTTCTTATTGCAAGCTGGCAAGCCGTGTGTGCGCTGTCGTCTGGACAAACTGCATCGCTTCTATTAGAGCAGAATCCCACAAACCGCCCCAATGTGCCAAAGAGTGGAGTAAGAGCCAAAGGCACTGACTTTGCATTAGCACATTTTATATATGTGTGTGTGTGTGTGTGCACAGACTGAATGTGAGTGCATGTTCCAGTGGTGTGGCACAATAATTTAGGATAATACCCAGACCCAATCCATACTACCACACCACTGCTGATGAAATGTACACAAATTAAAGACCAGAGTCACTTAGGTTCCGGTGAAAGCATTCAGCACATAATCAATCCTAGTGTCTCAGTGGAAATATCCACACATTTAAAAACTAGACAGATGCCAAGAACTCACTGTGGCACTGTTCAGCTGGTTCAATCTGATCAATCGACTCCTCTACTGTAAATACGGCTCTGCTGATAAACAGATCGAGGTACCTGTTTTAAAGCTGCATCATCACAGTCAATGATAAAAATGACCAAATAAAAAAAACTTGCCTTAGTCTCATTAAAATTATCTATAATGCACTGGTGTTAGTGGAGAATGACTTACAGTAGGCGGATCTGTAACATCATATAGAACAACAGATTTATTAAGTACAATGTGAGGAATACAGTTTTTTCTGTCTTTTCCCATTATGATACCATTGAGAGAGATCAGCATTAAAGGACGGGAAATAAATAGCAAAACGTGTGACAACAGCTACTGGATGGAAGATTTAAAAAGAGCCGGGCGGCGGCATTCTCTACCTTCCCTGTAAACACAGCGACCAGCCGGCGCATGAAGGGGAGACCTGATGAAGGGGAGGGAGGACAGAGCTCTGAAATGTGTCCTTGACGCATCCTAATAGCTCTCCAGGCAACGTTTAAAAGACAAACAGGTTATCACCTGTAACTGGGTCAAATGAAACCAGTGGTCAGCCTCCTTTAATGAATAATGATAAGCACCGAGGGGCAGAGACACTTCCACGTGTGATCTAATGAGGGCAGGACAGACCGACCGAAGACAGACTGAAATATACAGTACGTCTAAACCTGCTTTATGTGGAACACTCACAACTTTTTTTAAAAGTAATGTGATTACATTTTTTTTGCTCTTGGCTCCTTCACTCTTACTGTCTTTAATGTTTCTGACTGACACGCTCACCTGTGGAGACCCATCAGATCCCTGGTCCCTGGACTTCCTAGCAAGCCTCTTCTTCTTCTTGTGGAGGGGTTTGGACTCGAGGATCATCTCCTCCAGTTCAAATGTCGGGTCGCAGTTTAGCCTCCGCCTCTATGGACACACACGGACACATTCGCCATTTAAACGAACGATCAAATACTAAACTACTTCAACCATGCTTTGTTTTTTATTGTCTCGGCGGTTTATTGTGGTGTGTTTTGTAATACCAGTTGGTTTATGGTAGAATGTGATAGGAGAAAATATGATGCAATGCACTTTTTTATTTTGCATCAATGATCTGCAAGCCAATAAAGACAGAGCAGAAAGGTGGGAGTTAGCAACACATGTGCTGTTGTGTTCTCCCTTCATGTTCAAACATTAATCGTGCGTGAGGATCTAAATACAGAGGAGGGGCCTATAATTAGAGAGACACAGTCGATTCCCAATCGATCCTCTGGGCTTCCTGTTCCAGATACCTGCTGCTCCACAGACTTTTACTGGATTTCGATGAAGTCAGTAATTCAATTGCAGCAGTCATTAGTCTGCGTTTATTTGATTTGATACCTGATTTTCGCCTGGTTGCATCACGATAGCAATAAACCAGGGTTTTTGCGTAGTACTTGGATATCAGAGCAGATGGGTGTAATTATGACTTGTTATGAGTCTGTCAGGGATGTAAATATACGAGTTGACAGAATTACTCTGCATGTGGATGGGGATATTTTGCTCAGACCTTGTCTGTGGCATTTTCACAGTTAAATTAGTGTGACGTTCAACGTGAATGCCTGATATTTAGTTTAATTATATACACAAGTGTGTTGCTCTCTTAATCTGAATCTGTGCATTCTGCCTGGGTATCTACACACTCAGTGGGAGAACAAGCTATGCCCAGTAGGTGGCAGTGTCCACACCTTGACAAGAAAACATGACACAAAGAGTGAGTAGTTCGGGCTACATCTTGTTTCCTACATCTTTGTCCCCTTGAGGGGATTACTGGTATGGCAGAGAGAGAGGATAGATGTTTTACCATAAACCATAATTGTCCTATCTAGTTGTTTGCATTATGTGGATATAACATACTGAGGCACAGCTGAGCTTATTTCTGAGACTCACGTTGGGAATAAATCCCGGAGCAAGCTGTTTGCTGAGCACGGCGTCCCAGTTGACGTCGGACATGTAGTCTAGATCTTGTAGCTCCGCTAGACAGGAAATGCGCTTCTGGCCATCTATAAAGAGCAACTGAGGAAAAAAATAAAGGGATTAGAAAAACGAGATTTAACATGGGGAGGTTTGGCTGAAAAGTTAGAGGCCCACAGAGACATGAGCACGTTTGTCTTTAAGGATGTGTCTGAGAATGAGGATACGGGGACAAAGGGGCTGGAGGTGGGAGATAACAGAGTAAAGGATAGAGGAGGGTGGACAGAGATGAGGAGAGACAGAGGCAGGGGACAGAAGGAGAGGAGAAATAAATGAGATGCAGGAAGCCAATGGTGATGAGAGGAACTCAGCAGGTTGTGAAGTGTGAAGGATGAACGACAATTACACCGAACATGAAATTCTCCTCCTGCTTTCTCACTTTCTTTACATCTCTCTCTTTCTTTCTCTCTCTCTCTCTCTCTCTCTCTCACACACACACACACACACGCACACACACACACACACACACACACACACACACACACACACACGCCACTGGAATACCAATGAGGCACCAGGAGTCTGAGCACGAAGCAATGCAACAGTTTGACTGCAGTGAATCACAGCCAAGACAAAAACCCAAATGCTCCAGCTCCAGTGCTTCTATTAGCTTTGCAAGTGGTAGGATAATAATGCTAGAGGAATATATTTGATACTTATAATTATGAATTGTTATTATTATTATAATAAAATACGAATACAAGTTACTGTACTCAAAAATGTTAATGGTGTTCATTGAGATATTTATGCCATTTATGTATCATATTGTTGATTTACTGCCTCATCATTGTTCACCAACAACACTCCTGTTTTTTGAACACTTAGTAATTACTATTCTGAAGCCGTACTGCCCACTGCAGGATTCTCATTACCTAATAAGGTGCTTATATACATACATAACATAGGGCTGCATCAATTAAACACATGCCCCAATTAACATTCTGTAGATGTATCATTTATTTATTTATTTTTGCTCAAATCAACTGCAGGTGTCAGTTAATGATAACTACACTCCCACAGGATGTAAACACAAATATTAGAGCCAAATCCAAGCGCTGGCAATAAATGAACAAACCTAAAATGCAGATGTAGTAGTAGTTTTACAGTAGGTTTCCTATGGATTCGTTCAGGCACGTTCAGAAACGTTCAGGCATAATGTTTGGTGCCAAAGGAAAATGGTGCGTTAGATAGATATATAGATAGATAGATACTTTATTTACGGCAAAGGAAATCAAAGTTTTTTTAAGACGTCATGTTGCGTACGTGTTAATTTTTCAGGGGTCACCAGCCAGTAACGTTGGAAACCACTGGTGTAGGGTTCTAGTATTAAAATATATCCTCTACACGTCTGCTCCCATGGAGTATTCGTCATTATGCATGTACCAGTAATTCACCTTTCTGATAAGAGACTTCATCTCCAAAGACCAGGCTGCTGGGTAGCTGGGATGGACCTTGTGGAAGGTCTGAAGGATCTCATTAGCTGGTGTGCTGGATCTCATCACATATGGTCTCTGCGGGGAGGCACAAGACAGAGAGAACATGTTACAAGGCGGCTTGTAGTCGCAGTTGTCATCCACTGCCTGAGGGGTCTGTTCCTTTAGTTGGCGCTCTTTACTCTTCTGTTGCCTCTCATCTCACGGTCGTCTTTCCCCCTCCGCGCTTATAAAGATGAATCACAGAGAGGATTAAAAAAAAACTGTACAGTGAAAGTACTGAAATCAGTGAGTCAGAAAACAAGGGAAAGCTTCTCGATAGCTCTAAACATCAGCAACTATATGTGGTTTAATTTAGAAAAACCATAATGTGGAGGAGGAGATACGCAGTGACAGTTTTGTAGAGAAATGCTGAGTTGCCTTTTATCACACTGGAAAATATTTATGCTTTATATTCGAGAGTTGAAAGGTGGAATTCAATATGTGTGTGTGGGGGGTTTTTGAGGTCAACATTTTTAGATGTGTATAGTGTAGTGTAAGATATAAGATATAAATCCCGATAGTGTTTTAGAAAGCATAATGAAAAGGTGATGGGATGGTGAGGAGGGAGATTGGATAGGATGAGGATCCTAACCACTCCAGATCAGTTTCAGGGGTTGTGCGTCCTTGTCGGTGTCGACAGAGGTTACTGTAGGCTGTGTAATCATCATCATCCTGAAACATGAGAGGAAATTTGGCTGCTGCAGTCTGATTCGAGTCCGCGAAGAGACCAGCAGACCACAGTATAAGCTCTGAGATTTGGCCTGATAGAATAAAGTGACTGCGTAAAAATATCACATACCGTACTTTTGTTTATTGCCATGCCGTTGGAGTTGGAATTAAACTCCCCCAGATGGCAGCAGCTAAAAATTCAATAAATAATATTTTCTTTAAAAATCAATTTCAATTAGATATGGCTCTTTCATAATAACTCATAATAAATTCTTTTTTTTTTTTTAATTCTCTTGCAGCTATTCGTCCCACACCGTGACTAAACATTTAAACAACTTGGGGAGAACGGCCAGCTTCAGTGTGAAATTCAATTATAGCTTCATCCTTGTGTTGCTCTGTGGAGGCTGACGACTCGCTATGTATCTGACGGGACCTTCCTAGCGTACTCTGGTAAGTGCTGTATCTATTATTCACCGCGGTAAAGCGTGCCAGGCCATGCTGAAGTGGTTGTAGAGGTGTGGACATGGTGACAATACACTTTGTGCGTTCGTGTGTTGACGTTACCTGTCCCCTTAGTAGCTCATAGGCTGTGATACCCAGCGACCACCAGTCGACAGAGAAGGAGTAGCCAGGGTGGGCGCCATCAAAGGTCTGAAAAAGCTCAGGAGCTGATAGGGAGACAAGAATATATTCAAACGAATAGAAATGTTGTGAAGGTTGATGCGTTGCTAGATTTTCACCGCCTGCTAAACCTGTTCCAGCTGAGATCGAGATCATTTTCCATCACTTATCCAGGAACCACCAAGCTCCCTGAGCTTTTAACCTCCACATTTACAACTGCAACTGTTTACTTATATCTATGAATTTACATGTTCACAGATCTTACACTTACTTTTTTTCCTCATTTCACCATCATTCATCAGTCATCTTTACTCTGCATACACTACCATTCCCATGCTTTCTGTGAATTGAAGGTCACAGTGTAAAACTGTTAGTTCCCATTGTTAAAGCATGGGTTAGAGATATTGCTCACCCATGTATGGTTTGGTCCCAGCGATGGACGTTGCCTTTAGATCTTCTTTGACAATGGCTGCTATGTTGAAGTCTGTTAGATGGACGTGGCCTATGGGAAGAAAAGATCACATTACTGAAAAAGTAGTCTTTAATACACAGAGCTGTAAAACCCACACAGGTCTTTGTTTATGGCCTCAGCACAAACAGCATTTCCCCTTAAAGTAAAAGCTTTTTCTCTTTAGGAATTAAATGTAAGCAGCGCTAAGAGCTAGCAGGTGTTCTACTTTCTGTATGCTGCTTAAGTCTGCGTTTGAGAGCTTATATGCAAAAACGAGGATCAGGGGGATTTTAATGTGCGACACTACCTTCTGTCTTTTATGTCCTCTCATAGTGCTCTTACTCTGAAATTATTAAACGGTATCAACTGTAGGTGAACTCAGGCTTTCTGAGTTAAAGTTGTATGTTCTGATATTGTGATGTGAGAAGTGGAGGAGCGAACTCTGTGTTTTTCAAAGTCAAACCACTGACCTGTGTCTCACGGTGCTGCAAGATGGCCGAGAGTCTTTGCCATGCACAGTGAGCTAATGAGGTGTGTTTGTGTGTGTGTGTGTGTGTGTGTGTGTGTGTGTGTGTGTGTGTGTGTGCATGTGTGTGCGCATGCGCGTGTGTGTCATACAGAAGAAGAGCAAGACGGAGTAGGGCAATTTTTGCCGCAGTGATTGTTTGCATGAATGGCTGTCCCCACTAACCCACATACACATACAGTGACAGCCATACTGTATTTAGCATTACCCCATTACTGCCAAAACATAGCTGTCCACATTCAAAAAAAAAACCCTTTCTAGTTTTGCAGGAGACAGATTTAGGACAGGGGGTTTGCACAGTAGCCAGTGGGAGGAAGCATACAACCCACATCATAACACTGGGCTGAATGGCCAAAAGTATGTCCTGGAATGAAGAAAGTAACAATAAATAAATAAATAACGAGTCGAAAACATCAGAGGTAAAGAGATGAATTACAGCATCATTGAAAAGTCATTGTAGGTAGCTGACTTCCATCTCCACAGGGGCCTCTGTGGAACATCTGCTTGGTACAGTGAATGGGTGTAATGAAAAGGTGGTGTCTGACTAATGGGGTGTATGTAACTGAACCAAGAGTTGTTTGGTTTTTTGAAAAAAAAACACCCAACATATTTCTGGCAGAGTGCAGTAAAGTTAAAGTGCCATTTCCTGCTGTAGAGTTGTTGCTTGTTGAAAGAGGAAGCTAATCAGCGTTTATGATGTTGCAGCGCTTTTAATGTGCTGGTTTTTTTAAGGCTTCAATTACGGTTGCAGGTGATCTTTTGGATTTTTACTTTTTTGGAAAGATGCCCACTCCACTAGTCTCATGTGTGCGAGAATAAACGTGACAATTTCAATATTGTAAAATAATATATGGAGTTTAAACTGTTGCGGTGTGATCCTTAGATTATGTCCATTCCATTATTGCTTATTGACCCAGGCAGAAAGCAAACAAACACCAACAAGACATGATGATGATGTGCAGAACAAGGTAGGATGTTGTCGTCGCCATATTAGCTTGCAGGGATACTGAGAGATATTAAAGTGTCCGAGTGCAGTGGTTTTCCTCACAGTGTCTCTGTAATAAACTGCCTGCTTTAATAGGTAGCATGTGTGCGTGCTCAGGATAACCTAAACAACAGCCCCCCTTGGAGCATCTCTTAGCATCCCCGGGCTATGCCATTAAAAAAAAAAAGGGACATTGCATGTGCAAGGGTAAATTGTTTTTCTCTATATGAAACAGCTCCCATAGGAACACAGAGCAATTCCAGGTTGCAAAATTGACGTGGTTTGCAGAAGCAAACAGCCTGCTGTCCACGAGCGCTGTGTGGGGGGGTGGTGAGGTGGAGTGCAGAGAGAGAGAGAGAGAGAGAGAGAGAGAGAGGCAGTGAGCGACACTATGGCTTTTCTGCTGTGACATGTCGAAATACCCGTTGTCTTATGCAAGAACCTGTTTTTGTCGTCATTTACGTGTGTTGTCAACCATCATTCCCCATAACAACACAAATTACTTAAAATTGTCTTAATTGAAATCCCGGGTCGGAATATGCGACTTTAGGTCAACGCTAGGATAAACCATCGTCCCAAAAGGACACAACCTCATTGAAGTTCAGAAAAGGGGTCTTACCGTGCTCATCCAGTAGTATGTTGTCAGGTTTGATGTCTCTGGAAGGGGAAACACAAACAGCACAGTGGGATTAGTCAGTGAGGAGCAAATTGTATTTGTTGTTTCCAGCTTCACATTTACAGCCATTTACATCGAGTCCCAAGAGGTGACTGAAGAGCAGGCTGACTCACGACTGCGTAAAAAAAGATTTTTGTTGTGTTTAATGAGCAACAATGGACAAATAAACCCTCACGCTGAACGTCTCACTGTGGATGCACTGCGGCAGTGTACGTCAGCTGTGATGACAACAAATGAATACCTAATGCACTGTGGGTCGGAGTGGGACAGCAGGTTAGGCTGTGGGAGTAGATAGTAGAGACACATGAGAAGAGGAGCAGGTGTAAGCTGAGGCTTCTGCTTATTTCTGATTTCATCTCTGTTAGTCTTTCACTTCCCATGCAGATGTTTGTTTTCCCATGCAGATGCCACTCTTTATTGCAGTGTGCGCGGTTTGTTAAATATTCTGCATTCATATTAAATATCTGTTTTGTCCTCAGCTTCTCTCTGTCCTCTCATCTGCACTGGTTGAAAAAAGACTTTGAACTGGAAAGATGATATTCAATATTCAGTGTCTCCTCTCTCTCGATGTTCCATTGTGCTCGTTGAACAGTGAATTTCCACATTCCGTGTCTGACAGTGCTGCCTCCTGAAGGCGTTGGAGAACGTGTAGCCGCTGTGTGTAAAATAGCAGTGCGATGCTGTTGGCGTCTTCATGTGGATGTTTGGGAAACAATCCGCGATTATAGCAACAGCATGGTCAAGGTAAATTATTATGATACTATGAACCACATCAATCTGCATCATCATCATAAGAGTGAATCCACACACACACACACTCACACACACACATCACCTGAGTGTTAGCTGACAGAGAGTGTCTTCTCTAATTAAGTCCTCGGCCCTGTAGGAAACGCAGCAGCCTTTAGCAAAGGGCACACTGACCTGTGTTTTGTGTGCAGGATGTGTGTTTGTGCAGAACTCTCCGAGGGGACGAGGACAACATGTAGCTCGCAGATCAGTGTTCCCGCGCTTTGGCGGCTCGAGCGGTGCAGGCTCAGGTGGGGGGTGGGAAAGGTCGATGGTGCGAAACGCTTGATTAGCTGACATTTGCCTTAAAGCCCGGCACTAAGGGAGAGCGGGGGGGGGCATGTGTGGCGTCTGTAAGTGACGGCGAGGAAGCCTCTTTAGTGGCCACGCTGCCACTTTAAAGGAGGGAGGGGATTATAGGGCCGACATATAGAGTTGTAAGTTTATGGTGATGAAGAGTTATGGGAAAATGTCCGGGACAGAGACAGTTCAAAGGTTGAATGAAAGAGCAAACCTACGTGAAGGGATGAAGTAAACAATAGAAAAAAAGAAAGAGAATGGAGATGAAAAAGAAAATTGGGGGCTTTTTTTGAGTCAAGACAATGAAGGGCTGGATGAGCGTGGTGCAAGTTGATCCCCTCTGCTTTTCTCTCGGTCGACTGACCCTACAAGCTATTAGCAGGATCTAATGGCCTCATTACAGGCTGCTATCAGAGGCAGAGGGGTAACTGAGCCCTGGGTCCGCTCACCTGATACCGTGCTGACACTGGAGCAGGCCTACACACCTGAGAATGGAGGCGTACGCACACACACATGCAGGTCATGCAACCACAGAGCTACATGTACACATGTGAGCACACACACATGTCAGGGCCAAAAAAGAGTGTGCACAGACGCAGACACACACACACACCGGTAAGAAAAGGGACTACTGCCTTTTATTTTTCTAATTGTAAATGCTAAATTAATCACATTTAATAATAAAAACACACATTTTCTTCACTGTCAATGGAGCATAGTAAGATAATTTGTACCCATATAATATATATAATATATTGTACTTGTACTTGTATTGTAGCGTATTTAAACAACATATGAACAAATTTCTTTTAATATGACTATATTATATATTAACTCTTATATAATATATATATTATCAATTATCTAGCTATTTTCTCAATTATTCAACAAAGTAAAATAAACATTTGAGTTGGCACTTCTGCTGAAAAGAAAAAGACTTAATCAGTTATCAAAACAGAAGCATAAAAAAGGTTCACCGTTGATTCTTTTTATGTTTTATGCTATGCCCCGTCTATCGACAGCCTTTTGGAACTTTTTGGATATTTATTTAGTTTTCAGGCTGCGGAGAGTCACAAACATTAGCACAAAATATTTGGTTTAGTGGTCAGACTTTGATTTTTGTGTAAGAGTTCAAACGATATAAAACCGCCACTGTGAAATGTGGGCCGCTGGTTTTCTGTGTATAGAACTGCTGGCGGATTAATCAGAGCATCTTTAATTCCCCTCCCCACTCCTCTGCATCAAAACTGATAGAACTGTTGGAGAGGGGAGCCGCTCGGGAGACCCATGAAAGCCCACAGCTCAGTGGATCCCGCGCTAGAAACAAGCAGTACACACAAATGCACGATAACGCAGTGTGTGCATGGAAACACAGT
The DNA here is from genome assembly GCA_016785345.1 of Trinectes maculatus. Lineage (NCBI taxonomy): Eukaryota > Metazoa > Chordata > Actinopteri > Pleuronectiformes > Achiridae > Trinectes > Trinectes maculatus. The sequence goes on from JAFBJQ010001120.1 coordinate 72,602, forward strand.
GGCTTCATCTGTTACAGACGCAGCTAATGTGAGAGTGGCACAGGTGTGTGTGTGTGTGACGTCACACACAGGTCGAGGTTTTCTGTGTTTGTGTGTGTGAGTGTGAGAGAGAGAGACAGTAAGCTCTTGAGATGAGGGCTGTTCATTCCTTATTCACTGACTCGTACTGAATGTGAATGTGGTTAGACAAGTCCCTGCTCTACTTCTCTCTCTCCACTCGCTCTGCCTGGCTCTTTAACTCTGTGCCGAGGCCTTTATCTCCGTCTTTATTGGAGCAGACCTTCTCAGTGCAAACCTCCTCCGATCGACTAATCTGCTAATTTGGGGCTGGGCAGAGCTACAGGAGATGTTTGATCACCATAATGCTCAATTCACCGTTTCGTGGTGGAAATCGGGAGAGTCAGCACCAGCTAATCTGCGTTTATAAAATATGAGCGTTTCATTTCTCCCACCCTCCGTCCCTCCTGATTATGGTTCTTCTTTTTCTCCTCCTGCTGGAAAATGAAACATTAAAACAGCCATGAATTTCAGAAATGACAAACGCTCGCCACTGGGAGGAGCGAGCTGATGGCGAGACGGAGTCTGCCTCCATGCAGACCTCAATACTATGTAATAACCAAACGTGACTTTTCTTTCACCTTCAATTAACCTGAGAGTTGAATTAAGACCATATTCCGAATTTGGCAGCTTGACAAAAGGCCTCCAGATGAGTGGACGAGGAACAGATCAATTATTTTCAAGCACGTTTTTGCCGAGTCAGAGAGAGTCAGACCTCGACCAACGGTAGACTGAGGAATCGGTGCGAGGCAGAAACGCACGTGAGAAAAGTTTTAAAAAAAAAGTAAAGTGCAGTGCTGAGTGAGATTAGGGAGGAAAGGTACTTTATTGTGTGTGTGTGTGTGTGTGTGTGTGTGGGGGGGGGGGTGGTAGAGCG
>JAFBJQ010001120.1:73737-125165 GCA_016785345.1 Trinectes maculatus
GTGGTGGAAATCGGGAGAGTCAGCACCAGCTAATCTGCGTTTATAAAATATGAGCGTTTCATTTCTCCCACCCTCCGTCCCTCCTGATTATGGTTCTTCTTTTTCTCCTCCTGCTGGAAAATGAAACATTAAAACAGCCATGAATTTCAGAAATGACAAACGCTCGCCACTGGGAGGAGCGAGCTGATGGCGAGACAGAGTCTGCCTCCATGCAGACCTCAATACTATGTAATAACCAAACGTGACCTTCAATTAACCTGAGAGTTGAATTAAGACCATATTCCGAATTTGGCAGCTTGACAAAAGGCCTCCGGATGAGTGGACGAGGAACAGATCAATTATTTTCAAGCACGTCTTTGCCGAGTCAGAGAGAGTCAGAGAGAGTCAGACCTCGAACAACGGTAGACTGAGGAATCGGTGTGAGGCAGAAACGCACGTGAGAAAAGTTTAAAAAAAAGTGCAGTGCTGAGTGAGATTAGGGAGGAAAGGTACTTTATTGTGCTGGGCTGCAACAGCTGGGTCTCAGTCTGCTTCGGCTCATTTGGTAAAGAAGCAGGAGTCTGAGTTGACAGGTTGCATAGTTTCCACCGCACAACGCAAAAAACAACAACGTTTTTTTTTTTAAATCTTTGTTTAACCCGAGGATGATTACAAATACAAATATATAGTCTTGTTGTTGCATAGTGCAAAATGCAGATTCAGAGCCGGGAACTGCAGGTAGTTTAAATAAAACAATATTTTCTGTGACTAAATTCAGATGTGGATTTGTACACATGTTGTATGTAAGGATGTAGTTTCAGAATATTGTTATTCTTTAAAATTGAATAGCAAACTACAAAGTGAGTCAGTCGTGGATCAACATATTAAACCAACTCTCTTTTCTGCATTTACTAAATATTAGTAAATATAATGCTCATATGTTATTACAGTAGACAGTCGAGTTTGTACTCTACATGTGTCCCAAGCCTGCAGAATATCTCTCCATCGCTTGTTTGATGAGAGCCAGTTTGAACAGTCAGTCCCTTAACCACTCACATGGTCAGTGAAACAGTGAGGTAGACTGACCGGTTAAGAGTGCTGGCTGAGAGTATGTACTGCGAGTCTTTCCATTACAACGCTTCCAGGAGCCACTGAAATGCACCTGAGGATTCAGCCGGGGATAAGTGGTGTTGATGTCAAAGGGGCTGTGGTGATGTAAACGCGCACGCACAAGCCTTTTCCTGTCACACCACTCGCCTTTTTATTGTCCCACTTGTTTGGAGAGACTCATCAAGTCTCTGATGGTGTCGTCTAATTGAGAGTCATTCTGTTGTTAGTAATCCAGTCTCCTCTGAGAGTCTAGGGTTAAAAACACCAGCTAATGAACTACTGACTTGTGTCACATCTCTGAACTTGATCATTTCCTTGAAAATGCAAATGCACACACACTCAAAAAATATATATTTAGAAAATAACATATTTTCCCATTGGGAAAAACAAATATTTACAGTAGGTTAGAAAAGAAACGCCGTATCCACGCGTAATTATGTCAGTAACTGGTTGAATTTTGGTTTACCGTTCAATAACAATAAACCTATGGACGCACGTTTTTGTCATGGATGATTACAATGCACAATACAGATGATCAATTTTAACAGAAAATAAATTATTGTGGATTTAATGATTATAAAATCATCTTGGTGTTTAACTCCATCTCACTCGCCTACATACAACAAACATTCAAAACTAGTTTTAACTACAAATCCACATCCACTTAATTACACGGAGGAAATTAAATTAACTTAATCTTGCGTCATGCTTGACGCTTAGAGGCTCATGCATATCCCATGACGATGCTCTTTTTGCTTTTATTTTCCATACAGATGCCGCCACGATACGCTGACCTCCTGTTGTCATCCCCTCTCATTCCCCTGAGCCTGCTCATATTTGCCATACAGTGGCAAACAGTGCAACAGCTCGTTATTAAAAATAATTGGCAACAATAAATACGTAGATGTCTGTTGTTTTCACCGCTGTTGTTCTGAGGCCCACTATATTCACTGGTCCCTAACCTAACCTTGTATGTATGTGTGTATAAAATTTATCTATATAAATTTATCTATATAAATTTTATACATACACACACACACACACACATATATATGTATGTATGTATGTAAACATAGCAGTCAGTAACATAATAAAATAACTTTATTTATATTCCTAAATGAAAATTGGTACCATAACACTAATTGACAGATTAGATTTAAAGCTTTAAAGGTATGAGGCACAAACTCCTCTGGTTTCCCAGCGTTCCTCACCAGCTGACTGCTTCTGTTGTATACTTATGCAACGGTAGCATTAGCATCAAGACACCTGAATAACTATGGCGCCACTTAACCAATGTGGAACGTCTTGTCATCACCCAAGGAACCGACAACCATACTGATCTAACTTGTAAATAACATAATTAGCATATCAAGCTGCGTGTGATTAACGCGGCGATTGTCATCATTACTTCCCTCGTTATCATCAAAATCATGGCAGACCAGCGGAAGGAGAATGTCTAATAATCTGCGTATGCGCACGCACACAGGTGCATGTGCACAAACACACACAGACACACACATTCTTGGGGGCTTAAAGTGCATTTGACGGGCCAACGTCAGCACGGCCACGAGCCGAGGAAGGAAATTATAAATTCAATTTCCATAGAGATGAGCTGTGATGTACTTTCAGCTCCTCTTCCCATCTGATACTAATGAATGCAGATTGAGGAGATGTTGATTCCATCGGAACAAAACAGCCCCAACACCTGCACATCAAGTGGCGCATCTGTCCTCTCCAGCACTAAAATAGAAACCCTAATTTTTATGTTCACATCACCTTATGGTCTGAGTGAAGAGGCAAATTAATATTGTAATCTAGTTATTTCTCCCTCTTTCCTGTGGATGACTCAAATCATGGACAGAAGCAAAAAGCTGAATAAATCCACTGTCTGAGGCACAAAAGTACTGTCACATGGGACATAAGACTTAGACTAGCTGGTGATCTTTGTGTAATCACCTATGCTGATATCCTCTGTGTATAATTTAGCAATGTCAATAGCAAATGTTCTCCCCAATATGTATTTGATAATTGGGTATCTGCTTTGTCCCTCGGAAGTAAGGAGGTAGAAACGTCTTTATTCCAGAGGGCAATTTTTTTGAAACTTTCCTTTCAGCACCGGTGACTGTAAACTTGATATCCTATTAAAATAATAACACTGGGCTGTAGCCATGTCTTTGTTGGCTTCGAAAGTCAGAGGTTGCCCAACAGCCAACGATATCCCTGCCTAAAAAGCACTAACCCTGCATTTTATAAATTAGATTAGGTAGCGTAGACGGAACCGGTGCATTTGATGATAGTCTGCAGCTCGGAATAAACTGTTCTGTCAGCTTTGACATTCATGTCAAGACAGCCTGACCTTTTTGTTCACCGGTGGAGGAGTCATGTTAGACAATAACACGGAGGTGGACAACCAAGTAGAAAAGAACAGCAGGCTTCTTAATGCTCAAAATCAATCAGCAGGTGGAAACCACTGTAGAGACAGCGGGGGTTATGGGGCAGCCACTCGTTATCTACAATGATAAAAGTCTCACCTGTGTATGATCCGCTTGGTGCGGAGGTATCCAAGAGCCAGGGCCAGTTCGCAGACGTAGAGTTTGACGGTGCTCTCTGAGAAGTGGACATTCTGCTGGAGGTGGTAGCGCAGGTCTCCTCCCAGGAGCAAGTCGACCACCATGAACATGTCCTCCTCATCCTGGAAGGAATACCTGGGTGGGCAGGTGGCCAGAGAGACGAGGATTTTAGACGAAGGGATTTAGATTGACGCACGCACGGGAGGTAGAGGGACGGGAGTAGCACGTGATTAGAATGGCGGACGAGAAGAATTGGAGAGATGAAAGTGGAAATAAGAGTGATGATGGATGAGAAATGAGGAAATGACAGTTGAGAAGCCAGTGGAGGCGAGGGGAGGATTGAAAGGATGGTAGATATGGAGATGTGGGAAAACACTAAACAAGATAGAATCTGAGAAAATATTACAAAACCCTTTGTTCTGTTGGAGGATTGTGATCAAAATGACCGGGTGTTTTCTCTTTCCCCCCGACTCTCTGTATTGCTGCCATGCTGATGATAACAGCTTTTAGCCCTCAGCAATTTAAATGGGATGACAAGTGCAAATGAAACTGATGTCAACCCCGCACTTCTAAGTCAAATCACCCATCTTAAGACAATAAATACAAAAAAGCGTTTGACATGTACTAACCAAACACAATTACCCGTGCAGTGTTTTAACCCTACGGTGTTTTAACCCTGCGATGCCTCTGGAGCCTCCGTGAGGGTCGACGCCGCTCTGCTCTTTATGACTTCAGTCGAGCAGAAGCAAAACACTCATCACGCGCCTTCACTTTGCAGTCGGAGCATCTACATAATGGCTGAGTCAGGCCTGAGGCAATGCCCATTATCATTGTCTTTTGGCTAATAAGAAAATCTTTTTAGTATCTTGTACAGAGCTCATCATAGTTAGGAGACAGTGGAGACAGGAAACAGTTTTTTCCTAATTGAACATCCTATTTGAAATTTCTGAATCAAATCTTTATTTCTATGTATTCTTTTTCTTCTCACTCATATTTAATGCATACGATGGATATTTTTGAATGTGTTTAGTGTTGCAGCAGTTTGAAGGATGTTCATTCGCTTGCAACTTGGTGGTCATCTGTACATCAGTCAATCAATCAGTGGCAGGCGGGACATCTGTGCCGGCGTGCAGCGCACTCGCTGTATCGCCATTTAAGAAGCTGTTTCACAAATCATCACTGATTTTGCATGCTGAGCATCCTGCCGGGGCCATGCACCCCCCCACCCACCCAAGCTAATTAGTTTCTTTCCCACAAGACGCTAATTTATGCAAAAACGAATTTGAAAAAAATAAAAATAAAATTGCACTAGCCAAGATTTCCTGAGTTGCCTAAAGCGTTGCTCTGTCGTCTCTGCAACACAACATACTACATCTGCATCTTCAGATCTTCCATAAATTTGGAGAATTCTATCTCCCTTTAGTCCTTCAGCATGTCCCTGATTTTAAGTAAACGGGCTACACTTCCGAGAGGTGTCTGTGTTGACTAGGGGTTTTAACTGGCTCAAAGTAAATGCACAGTGAACAGGAGTAGATTTTTTTTTTTTTGCCACGTAGGTGAACGTCTTTCCTCGGGGGCCCCTCTCCAATGAACTGGTGTTTGGTGCTTGTCTGCAGGGGATGGATGGGATTTAAGAAGCTGTTTCACAAATCATCACTGATTTTGCATGCTGAGCATCCTGCCGGGGCCATGCACCCCCCCCACCCAAGCTAATTAGTTTCTTTCCCACAAGACGCTAATTTATGCAAAAACGAATTTGAAAAAAATAAAAATAAAATTGCACTAGCCAAGATTTCCTTAGTTGCCTAAAGCGTTGCTCTGTGCTCTCTGCAACACAACATCCTTTTTTATTTGCATCTTCAGATCTTCCATAAATTTGGAGAATTCTATCTCCCTTTAGTCCTTCAGCATGTCCCTGATTTTAAGTAAACGGGCTACACTTCCGAGAGGTGTCTGTGTTGACTAGGGGTTTTAACTGGCTCAAAGTAAATGCACAGTGAACAGGAGTAGATTTTTTTTTTTTTGCCACGTAGGTGAACGTCTTTCCTCGGGGGCCCCTCTCCAATGAACTGGTGTTTGGTGCTTGTCTGCAGGGGATGGATGGGAATTGATTTCGCTGACTCCAAACTGTCTGCTAAGGCTCAGATAATGCTGAGGCCACTTAACATCTGATTGCCTCAGAGTTTGGAAAGACTATCTTTGAGATGCCCGTCCTGAAGATGCACGTGCTGCCAATGTCACATAGAGCTGCACGACGCTGCATGCCGTCTATGCTGCAAGCATCATTAAAATGCTATGGCAGGATCAGTCTGTGTATAGTAAGTCAAGTCGTCACCCATGAGTGGTGAGATGAGGAGTATATAGTGACATCATAAAAAGGCTTGTGGTTAGTTTGAAGCATTCAAATTAAAGATGGGTAGAAAATAATTGCTTGTGCAGCATTTTGGGAAAATACCAAAAAAAAAAACAACAATGAAAGAAACAAATTATTCATTATTGTGAGCCCTAGCATGCAAAAAGTGTACCCAAAAAAACAAACAAAGCCAAATGTGTGTAAAATATTCATGAGACAAAATATGATAACCTCCCCCCAATAAAGAAAAAAAAGTGTGGCTGGCTAAAAGCTGTAAAGGAAGACAAGGGAAAGTAGCTTGTCGTGAGAAGTGAGCGACAGAGTGCAGTTTGTGTTTGCTGGACGGACTCCGTTTTACCCCGAGTCGATTTAACTTTTCATTAAGTGTCTCTGTCGCTCACTCTCCCTCTTTCCTGGCCTCCTTTGCTCTCTCTCCACTTCAGTCCTCCACGGTGTCTATTTGTGTAAATACCTCTAACGCAGCTCGCAGTTAGTTAAGATGGTAAAGAAAACCAAAGAGCTGCTGTCACAAGCGTTTACGAGACAAACTCGATTTTAATTGCTCTATTTCTTGGCAGAGAAGCTGTGGCTTCCTCCAAGAAAACAGCTGCTTCTTTATTTTATGGCGATTGTATACAGGGTATAAAAGCAAGACTTGCTTCCATTTCTAAAATCGCATTTACAGCTTCATTATAAATAATTTAAACTTTAAATTTAATTAACCTCATCCTCCATCATCATAATCAGTTTACTGTTACTTTGTTAATTATTGGAATAAACTATTTTGTGATGCCAATTTTATAACAGCATAATGAAGTTGGGACGTTCCTGGACTAAAAAGCCATAGTAGATTAGATTAATACCAAAATAAAGTGAATTGTTATTTTAACGTGTATAATTACTGGAGGCTGGGTTGATGTTAACGAGAGGCAAAGTTCTTAACACACGCGAGACCTGTTTAACAGTAGAAAACCAGCTCTCATACACGACTTATGCTCCCAAGTTTCCACTCCAATAAGTCTTTGCTTCAGGAAGCCACGGTGGTTAACAAAAAAAAAACCTGGAAGCGCTTAGCCGTCATTGATTTGGGAGCTTGTTCCGTCGCCTAAGCAAACAAGACGGACCGACTCACCGCAATCTCTCACATGGCTGCTCAGGAACAAAGCCACCATAAAGAGGGTCGACAGTGGTTGTACACACAGCACGATTTATTCACTGTGAGACGAGCACCTCAACAGATATACTACCACCCAGAACCCTGTTGTATGAGCCAGCTTCACTAAAACTCTTGTTTTATGTCCCAAAGTTTTGACCTACACATAAATATGTACACAAATAGAAAGACACAATATGTATCCAGTAGAGAAACGCACAAGGTCGACCGCTCTTAGTAATTTTATTTTATTTTTTGCTGTTTCAGTATTAAATATCTGCAAAAGTGCACAATAATAGATGTAGTAATAATTTCTTGTGGTGCACAAACTGTATGTTAATGCTGCGAATCAACGTGCCTATGGGGGGCGACGGTGCTGGTGCTAATCGAGAGCTTTCTATTTTCTGCTGTTTCAGTAAGATCTCCACTCCACCTGCAGTGTTAATTGTTCGAATGGCATTAAAAGACCTTTTCTTGAAATCACCCTCCCGTCTCGCTTCGCTTTTTTTTTTTTTTTGAAACGGTGACATTGTACTTAGAAGGTGCTTGAATATGAATGAAGCCTCCGCTGGCCTGTTGCCGCCGCTGTCCAAATGAATTAGAGACAGCGCTCATTAGGCTAATTGTCACAGGTACACACGCACGTTATCCAATTTAGCATCAAATAGTGACTGGGTATATGACTAATATGATTTCAGCAGGACACTATATCATCTATAGTTTTGTGTTGAGAATCTATTCAGTGAACCCTCATTTATCGCGGGGGTTACGTTCCAAAAAGAACCCGTGATAGGCGAAATCCGCGAAGTAGTCAGCTTTATTTTTTACAATTATTATACAGTGCTATAGAACGAAACCAAAGATCAAAACCTGTTTTTCAGGCCCAAGCATTTGTTTAAGAAATAAAAATAGAAGTGTTTTCTAACAAATAACTATGATAGTTTTTAGAAATACTGTAAAATAATTATTTTAATAATCAACCTACACGGTTGGACACATTGTGACTGACGCGTATTTCACAGTTCCTCTGACTGTGCCTCTTCGTGCTAACTCCTCTCCGCTGTAGCGTCTTTTTCTCCTGAAGGCCGTGGTGCAGGTGTCTTTGTCGGTGCAGAACGTTTCGTCGACATTGTGGGTTTTGTCGTGGAGACAATATGCAAACATGTAAATTTGCCAAGCTGAAAGCATTCTGTACTGGACAGAGACGAGGCACGGAGGAGACTGATTGACATTGGCCTACAGTCCCTTAGCCAATCAGGACACAGAGCACAATGCACGTGCATCACTGTAAAAAAAAAACATAAGAAACTGCACTAAAAAAATCCATGAAACAGCGAAGCCGTGAAAGGTGAACCGCGTTATAGCGAGGGTTCACTGTAGATGCAATAATTAGCAATCACACGTAGAGTTTGGTTTTGTAGTTGTATGTGATGTTTCATGAACCTTTTTGGGGGGAAAAAGGTTTTACAAGGAAAGTAATGATGCTATCATTACTTAAACATGGAGTACAGTGAGTATGATAACATTGTGACTGTCGCCATTAGAGACAGAGCAGAAAGATCTCAAGCCTCCATTAGCAGATTTTGTTTGATGCCTCGACAACATCACAGCAGCATCTGGACTGCAGATTACCACCTGTAAATCTTTCCCAATGATGGATGGAGGCGTCGTCAGACATCGAGCCTCTGTTCTCTCCAGCTCTCTGTTTATCTGCTGTTCTCTTGTATTTTCTCTCCCCCGCATCCCTCTCTCTTTTCCATTGTGGGTTTTTCTATTGGTCTATTTCAGTGTGACCTCTCGGTGGCCTGCAGGCGGCCGGTCTGATGGGAGAGCATCCTGCAGGGAGCTTTTAGTGGCAGAGACACCTCAGGCCAATGCAGTAATGGAGGTCTCCAAAAACCTTGCAGGCTCAGAGGTTAATGGCAGGGAGGCCTTTTTAAAAAGCCTTAATTTCCCTCTTTCAAAGGTAATGGTTTTCATATGGGAAACCACAAAGTTAAAACTTACTTAAGATGCTGTAAATTGCAGATATCTACTTTCTGTTAAATAGATAATGGCCCTTGCAATGCAATATAGATATAAACAATGTATGTACTTATATGCCGAAGCATGTTGTTGCACATATGCTATATATCCTTATAGGGAACGCTCATTGTTACCTTTTGGGACATTATACCATCAGTGCTTACATTTCTAAACATGATGCCATAGCACAGAACTGAAATGCATTAGTAAGATTACATAATAACTGAGCGAAGCAGTGTCTCCCTGAAGCACTGCACCTTCAGCTTCTGACAGTTACACATTTTACACGTTACATCATAGCGTTTGTCGTAGGTTGGACATGGTTGACCTGTCCTATAGAAGCAGGTTGAGTGGTGAAAACGTAACAATAGGTTGAAAGAAAACATATTCCTGATCTGTGGTGATGTCATCTCTTGAAGTATTAAACGCCAACTTGAACCACTCTCATACGCATTTCTAAGTAAGAATACTCTTGCTCTCTTCTCAAACTCCCCCTTTGCCTCTTTCTAGGCTCTTTTTCCTCTTTTTTCTTTTGCACATTGGAGTTTGTCACCGTTTGTGGCAAAAAGCTGCTACCGCTAGCGATAACAAAAGCAATCTCGTCTTTCTGTTTCGGTTCCTGCACCAGAAATTGAGCCTGCACTTTTTTGGGAGATTTTATACAGACACTACTGCATAGTGAGATCAGGGCTAATAGAGAACCAATATAAACACATCCAGTAAACCAGACGGTAAACAGGTCGCTTTCAGAGACTGAAAAGTGAATGTAGCTGCATCTGATGCTGGCTGATGTCTCAACTCCCGTCTGACCGACTCTCAAAAGGGTCTGGGCCCTTGTGTCAGAGCAGTGCCGTGCCAAGGGCTCTCCTTACATAGTGGGCCTTTGTGCAGGACAGGCACATTGGCCTGACCGACCAGTGCTGGCACATCAATAAACAGCTCCTATCACAGGCTTAATGCCAGATGATGAGATTTTTCAAAACGAGCAGTCAAGGAAAAAAAACAGTTTTGTGTTTTTTCTTTTTTGTGTGTCCCACCGCGTGTCTTCGATACGCGGTTGTTGCTTTGCGGCGCACCGCGCTCAAACTGACGCCTAAGGTCAAGCAGGGCAAGTGCAGTGACGGCAAGAGGAGAAGGAGGGAGACGAATGAAGAGGGTGCTAAAGATAGAGGAGGAGGAAAAGATGAATAACAGGGGAATGAAAAGAGGGCCGGAGAGGAAAATCGGAGGAAAAATAAAACCAGGTTTTGTGCACGTGCAGTCGGCTGAGTGCGGTTCATGTGCCTGCAGCCACGCTCTCCCTGACTCTGACCTTGAGCTCTCACATCAGGACAATCATAACTTAACACAGCCAGAGAGACAGAGAGAGTGAGGGAGGGGGCCACTGCGCTGACCCAAGCACATCTCAAGAGGAAATCACCCCACCAACCCAAACACCCCCCCCACCCCACCCGGAGGGGCTTATGCTGCCAAAAGCATTAACTTCAAACCCTTTTTTTTTTGTCCGACACAGCAGGCAATCAAGCAAGAAAGCAGGCGCTGGCATTGTTTGTCTGATGAGTCTGTGCGCTGCACTTCTCTATTCTGTTGTTTTCCTCTCTGCCGCTACTTCTGCCCGCCGTGGGAGGATTTACATTTGTCTCCCTCGATTAGTCATTAACAGACGGCTACTATTGCTGCTTTCAGAAGTACAGTTATTATGGTCCAAAAAAAGTGATAAAGCTGAAGATGGGGTAGAAGAGTGGGATGAAGGATACATTTAAAAAATATATATATAAAAAAAAAATCCAAGAAGTCCAATGCTATTATTGATCAACTCATTTGATTATTTTTTTTTTGAGAAGAACAAAGCTCTAAATCAAAAGGAGGAACGGTGCATCATGCTGTGAGTAAAGAAATAACATAATTGATTGACTGATATCATTTTAAAATCTGGACAGCAAAGAAAGCTGGTGTTATTCTGAGTCTGTAGACCGACATTGTGCTTGACAGAAAAACAGGTGCATGGTGGGATTTCTTATTAAGAGTTAACGAGGCCTTTTAGTTGGAAAATTAACTACCCATACTTATAGGGCACCGGGAAAGTACGGTTCAGTGGGGCTTTTCAAATTATGACAAATTATTTGCTCAAAAGTGAGTCATCTTAAGGTGGCACTCTCAGTTTGAGTCCAGCTCGCGGCTGAGGAAAAGACCCCCTCCGCCGCACAGATGTGGCGAGACGGACGAGAGGCTGCAGAGAGACGTGTTCACAGAATTTTAGTTCGGATCAGTGAGCAAACCACGTTTTCCTTTTAGTAGCTTCACGGGGTGAGGTGATGTGAATGGAGACTTGCGAGTGTTCTTTAGAGGTCAGCGCCTTTCTGGGTGCATCCTGCGTGAGAGTCCTTTCAATCGCTTTCTGTGTAACAGAACTGTGCATGGGGTGATTTAAAGAACAATGTACATGGACCACATGAACCAGATGCTGTGTTGTACGGTGTGAAACACAAGCCTGTGTGGGGATGAGCTACTTCATACCTACACATACACTCACACACATACATACTGGTTCGTTAAAGCATCGTTTCTCACCAAAAGTTGACCAGGAATGGATGTTCGAGGTTCTGCATGATCTGCAGCTCCTTCAGGACGTTCCTCACTTCGTTCCGCTCCACACATTTCAGCTTGTTCATGTACTTCATGGCGTACATCTTCTTTGTGTCCTTCTTCTGCACAATGCAGACCTGATAAGGACGATGGACATCGTGCTCAAAGCAATGTCGCAGACTTACACAGTTTTATCCGTTTTTAAAATTAGCTCACAGTATTGAAATGCGTCATCACAAAACATCCATCCAACATTTATCTCCCGCTAATCTCTGCCTTGATCATGCACCGCTGTCATAAAATATAATTCTAATTTTTTGCAGCCATATTGAAAACCTACCTAACGTTGTAAAAAGTTGCCATGCTTTTACAAGTCAAGATTTCCCTTTAATGCCCAAGATCACAAAATGAATCCTCTGCTTCGATGTTAAACGTTGCACTACAGGATGCTGTGCGTTTTGGAGATCATATTATTCATATAGATTCCGCGACTTGTGCATGAACATAGTGAAGGCAGTCATTTCTCATGGTAACTCAGTGGAAGTAAAGAGCTTGACTGAGACGAGAATGCAGCAGAATGCAGAATGCAACACCTGCTGAAGCTGTCATCGTGCGGCTGCATCATACTGTGCATGATTGCCCACTTGTGACGACTTGTCTGAGAAAACCCAGTATTTTCAATATGCAGTAGCGTAATACCCCATATATTCATTTGTAGTCGTGCTCGTCTGTGCTGCAGGCGTCGATAAGCCAGTGATTACTGCTATCTAGCAGAGCGATCTGTGGACCAGCTGGCACAGTTAATCAGCCAAACCCTGGTCACATCACATCCCTCCTCCCATTGAACAGCTTGTCATCCACTGGGATCAGGCTGCTTATCTGGTGTCGGACAGTGTCGCTGCTGTGCGGCGCGCGTGTGTTGTGTGCGCGCCGGTGTGCATGCACGTCGCTATATGTGCTTACATGTACTGTGATTGCAGATGTGAATTATCACTCACTGATATGGCTCAAGAGCGAGAGGAAACATGGCTGCTGTCACCTCTCGTTTGTTTCTGCAGAGCTACTTGAGTGAGTGTCGGGCAAATTAAACCTGAAGGCGTTATGAGTCTCTGTATATGATAATATACTGATAAACACAGAGTGGACATGGCATAGTATTATGATATGCCTTATGTTAACAGGTCTCTGCAAGGAACTCCAGGTGGATTATGTAGGACTGAGGTCTTGATGGTCGGTATAGTTACTTGCAGCTATTCTGAAAATGAGTCATAGCAATGTGAGTTGTAGCAGAGCAAGAATCTTTGAGTTTATATGGCTTTCCTGTGACCTAATTCATGACCTTTACGCGTTTTTTATCTTATTGTCTTATTTGGCCAAACAAAATAATGGATGCACCTTCATTTTACTAAACAGGAAACATTTGCAAGCATGTACGTACCTTTCCAAAGCTCCCTTTTCCTATTGCCCTCAAGATCTGGAAGTGGTCGAAGTTGACTGTGGAGAGAGAGATAACTGCTAAATCATCTGAAATCTATATATATATGTAAAAAAAGCATTTCATCCTCAAAACCCACATGAGTATTATTTCTCCGCCACTGGTGAAAGAAGGTAAAACTTCTTGTTACTACAAGATCAAGAGTAGATACTTTGATATATACTCTAGCCTCAGTGGACGTGAACTAAGTAAAGAACCAAAGAACCATACAAAGACGCCAAATGGATTTGCTTCAAACAGAAAGTCAGGCCATTGAATCGGACTTGAGATTGCGTGCGTCCATTTACGGTACATTCACTGAGAGCTTTTGCCCTGAGCTTTTTCGAACAATGTGACAGTCAAGCTGAAGCAGATGGAGATCTCCAGGGCAACCACAGGTCAGTGACATTATAGAGCAGAGGGCTGAAGTAAACCTCAGCACAAAGACGCTCTTTTTACGAGCCTTGTTTTTTTTTTTAACTTCTGAACAAAAGGCATATTTTTTAGCCGTATTTCTTGCAGGTTGATACACTATTCAACGCACACACATACACACACACACTATCAGCAACATTTATCACCAATAGGAGCCGGATGGGTCTGTTTGTTTCTTGCTGCCATGACAACCGGCATCCTCTTGCGAACGGAACAGCTGCTGCCCACCTCCTGCACTCATCTAACCACACTCGCATATGTATATTGATAAAGCCTTCTGTCTTTCTCCCAAAAAAAAAAAAACACACAGTGCTGAATTAAAGCATCACGTGCCTCTCTTCCCGGTGCGCACACACATGCACTCCCGCCGGGAGTCGCCAGATCTATTGGATGTGACAGCTAATGTCATGCTCTGTTAGTCACGTATGGCACTTCCGCCACTCACACTATCAGGGTTGTAGTGTTTACCCAGTGTACCCTGATGACGTATAAACACAAACACGAGCACACCACAGTATATGTTTGACACACACACACACACACGCAGAAACACACTTTAGATAAAAGTGGTCATTTCTGCTCTGATTGGGTTTTTCTGAGACACAGCTGTGGTTGTGGTTGGGGGTGTGTGTGTGTGTGGTCATAGTAAATGGAACGAGAAAAGAGCGTCAGACACAGAAAGAGCTGGAGATGGTCAGATTTTTACCAGGGGTGGAAAGATGATGGGCAGAGCGGCTAACAGAGTGTGTAATGATCAAAATCGGTACGAGCGGAACTGACACGCTGACAGGCTTTCTCTGGCACACACTAACTCATGGATATCATCCTACTATGGAAATCATCAGCCAGTCACTTTGAATTTGACTGACACATGCTAATCAGTCTCTCACACTCTCCTCACGACTGCAGCATGGTGGCTTTCAAAGCCTCTCTTTCACTATCTGCATGAAACTATCTTCATCCCATTTTCTGTGTGTAAAACATGCAAATACGGGGAAGAAGTGTACTGATTTGATATGTCTGCTTATTTAACCGGATTTCACGGGTGATCTTATTCTTAACGTCTACTTTCTTTTTTTTTGCAAGGTCTTAAATAAGTGATGTCAATGATGTCACATTCATTGCAGTAATGTGATCACCTGTTTTTCGCAGCACTCCGGGAAATGACATTGTTGCATTCGAGCAACAGAGCAAACAGGAAATGTCTGTTTCTCTCCATAACACCTTGATCATTTCATATCATTTCACAAATCAGCCAGTCCAGTGTTGGACGTACTGTCTCACTCTGGCTCTCTCTCCTCTTCTCATTCTGCCCTCGAACACAAAAGCCTGTAAATGACTTACAGTACAGTGTGGAAACATCAGCGCTGTTGCTCTGACAACTGAGACACAACCCATGGGGCCATGTGCCACTGCAATGTGAATAAAGTATGATCAGCAGTTAATGGGGCCTTTCCATTAACCTCAGTCGCCCTGTTGAGGGACACACATCAGTCTCTATGGAGATAAACATGATGTGACAGAGTTCACCTTCATGCGCACACCTCTCTGTAAGCTGATATGAATTGAGCATGACCTGTACAATCCGTGTCTCCACTCTGACGCTAGCAAGATAAACAGCCGGTGAATCAATCACGATTCTTAGCGTCGAGAAATCGAATTTTTACAATGAACTTCCGCACAGAAACTTATTTTGTCAAATTTCTCACTTGCTTTATACGTTAAGGATTTTTTTTGTCGCTTATAGTGCAGAAACCAGTTTGTCCTTGAAGCATCCCAGAAGATCACAGAATGCGATTTATATGTATTTTTGCAGCAAATATTTGCCAGTACGTGACGTTTCATTTCAGTGAACGTCCCGTTAACAGACTGAATCATAAAAGCTGTTTCTGAGTTGGCTGTTAAATGAACTAGCCTCATTCTTCGTATCTGAATATCAACCGTTTTCTCCACTTTCGCGATCGATATCACTTTCCATTGACCTTTGACACTTTTGAAATATAAAGGGGAAAACATCATTTGCATTTTTATTGCCACTGCGAAGTGTGAGTGGATGTTGTGCACTCACACAATGACAACAAACGTTTTTTTTCTTTGGAAGCAACAGCTTCAATATCATTGATCAATCTACCAAGTAAATTAATACGAATTATATTTTTGTTCCATCTCTCCAATTTACCTCCAATTATCTCTCCACTCATCCTCATTCCCCATACACTGAATTTCCCAGGTAGCTTGGGAGCACATATGAAGCAGTGAGGGAATATAATTGTCATCCCGCAATGTCAGACAGTGACAACAAAGTCAAGAAAAACCAGCCTGGTTACTCTCTGATGTGAGGTTCATCTGTGACTGAGAGGGGTTACTCTGTTTCCAGAATGTTTTATAATTTACTATTATAACAGTGATGAAATTCACACCACAAGAACCAACCAAATAAACAATCAGATGACCTGTCCTAATGGGTTGAACTGAAAGCATATACTGCGCGTTCCAGTTGGCAGTTGTAGAAAATGATGCAAACATACCGAAACCATATGCACACACGCACACCCCAAGAAAAGAGGGTAATGAATGACAACTGAGAGCTTGGCCAGTCAAATAATAATAACTCCCTGCAAAGCTGACCTTAATGTCGATCAGTCAGTCCAAGCTATGACTCTCTGGGTTTTCGGGAAACAACTTCCTGTTCCATTCTATTTTGTTTTTCTTGTTTCAGCAAAATCAGACTGGTAATGACAGCGAGGGGTATCCCCCTTTCTCATTCCCGAGGGATACTAGTGGCACCTAATCAGTATTACATCAGCACAATAAGTGCACTCCAATTTTTAGCTAATAAAAAAAGGGATAAATAAATGGGTTTCAATCCTGCTCTCAACTTGGCTCACTTCAAACTAGTTTTCATCCACCTTCCCTGTTTGATCTACAGAGGCGGACAGAGACAAAACGAAGATTAGCTAAATAAGAAGATTAGCTAACAATTTTTTTAACACTCACCCTCGTCCGTGCCGTCGGTGACCGGAGCCTTGCTGGATTGTCCGAGCCCCATGGCTGCTCCTCTTACAGGTTCTCCTCTTCTGCACCCTTTGCTCAACTCAGCATCAAAAGGTCTTCCCTCTCAGACACACTCATAGCCTGGTCCACACTAACCCCTCACACACACACACACGCACATGCAGTCCAACCCGCTGGACCACTCAGCCCCGTCTGTCCTCACTTCTGTTAGATGAATGCAGGGAGATGGTCTCTTGCCAGCCGGCCGGAGGGTGCTCGATGTGTTTGTGGTTGTGGCCCTTTGTCGACTGAGAGTCCGACCTAAATGTGGAGGCAGGAAAACGGGACGGCGTCAGCACAGCCAGGGGAGAAGAAGGGGAGAGGCTGATACATAAACAGCATCCAATGATCAATGGAGAGATCACTGCAGATGTCTTTTTGATATCACGTGGAAGAAGGAACCGCTTGTAAACTTAATGCACTATAAGCAGGAAAGCAGCAACATGCATTTTTTTTAAATTTAATGAGTGAACAAAGGAAAAATAACTTTACTACTCCATAAGTCTGTCTTCCTCCTCTTGCCTTCATCTATCTGCTGCCAGTTATTGAATCCTTATATTTCATAAAATAATCCCACAGGAGCAACCTCCAACACATGTGTGACAAATGCTACGGTCCAAGTTTTCCATTAAGGGCACAAGATTGGAGGCTTTTGATTTACAGCTTGCTGGAGTTAAGCACTGGACTGTGATCCCTCAGGCTGCCCACTACAGTACAGGAGGTGGGAATTCAGGAATGACTTATTCCACTGAGTAGCACTGGACAGTGATTATAATCACAATCAGGAAAAAGACTTAAGAATAAGGCATCTAAGTTATTTAATGACACGTCACGACATATTGTGATGATACAGCAGCTTTTATCCCATAGCAGGAGGAGAATGACAGAACCATGTCAAGTGAGGCATGTGAGGGCTGAACGGGCGAACTTCACGTGCGTGGCGGTCTCGGGCTGCAGTACATGATCAAGGCATATATATATATATATGAAATGAGTGCGAGAAAGCCGCAGTGTCGAGCTCCGCGCAGAGGACACTGCGCTCGTCTGATCCTGTGCTGAATAGAAAGTGGCCCCCCGGCCCGCGTGCGATGCGGGGCAGCTGTGGGCTCCTACCTTGGAGGGAAGCCGGCGACTTGGCCAGAGGAGCATCTCCATGCAGCGCCGCTTGGTGCAGGTACGTGAGGCGACAGCGGCGCAACAGTGCGGCTCAGAGCATCACTTGTCCCGGCGTCGGGACGACGACGCACCGGGACACCTGGCACCAGGATAATGGCACCAGCGGGACGCGACGACGAAAGAGAGCTGGAGTAGTAGTTGTTGTAGGACAAGAGGACAGAGGACAATGAGACAGGAGAGCGCTGCAATGAGCGACTGACCTCCACGTCCGCCTGCGTGGTGCGCTGGATGCCGCCGTGCGTCTGGAGAGGCACGTCTCAGGGGCTCCGCTGTCAGGCTGCTCTGCGGTCGCTGTGGAGATGACGGCTCCCTGCTCACGCGCTTCACTCATTCCAAAAAAAAAAAAAATCAATTATCCTGCAAATTCTTTTTTTAAATAGACATCAATTAAATTTTTGCTGCGACACAGTATATTCAGCAGTGACAGAGAGGCCATTGTATCTTTTGTTGTTATTTAAAGTCCTGTGTAAAGTCTACGAGGAGTTTTTCCTCTAAATTCATCATCGTCATCACACATGATCTGTCTCATGCCACTTTGTATTGTTTTACTTCCTTATAAAACACGGTCTAATGTTTGTCTTTATACTGTGTGTGTATATAAAGCGACACTACAAAGCTGCCTAGAAATATATTTTTATACCAGCGGCCACTTTGGGCTTTTTTTCCTTGTTGCCACCATATAGTCACATGTCATGATCAGCTTTAGAACAGCGCCCCCCTGAGGTGATGGTGGGTTGCTACCTTGTTTTTTGAGGCATTCCTATCAGGCAGACTATGGACAGTGGTGGTTTGAACATTGGGGCCCCAAGGTGAGGGCCAATCTGCAGTCCCATTGTAGACGAGCTGAGCCTGCTGCCTCATAATAGCCTTTACATTTATACCGAAACAGTGAGAACAAAGAACACTAATGTGTTTCTGTCTCTGTGCCAACCCCAGTATGTGTGTGTGTGTGTGTGTGTGTGTGTGTGTGTGTGTGTGTGTGTGTGTGTCTGTGTGTGATAGATGAAGAGTGAATTAATTGGAGACAAGCGGAGAAGGTCAGCGAGGTCCTTACCAGGCAGGAGACAGAGACTAAAGAGATGGAGTCCCTGGCAAAACAGGGAAAACCCCTTGCTGATCGCAAGAGGCGACAAATAGGCTGGAATGAGATGTGTGTTGTGATATAATGCATTATTATGTGGTTTGATGGTAATGCACCGAAGTGTTTGCCAACCACCATTAGCGAGCTATGTCATATTAAACAAATCGCTGCCTTTCAGGAACGTTTCTGTCACACAAACACTTCCGCAGCCAGCATGACTAAGTAACACACATCCATTCATTACAACCACTATACCAGGACACCTGTCTCCCGTGTTAATTGAGATTGCCAAGGTCGAGAGGGGAGAACGGATAAGCGGCGGCACTATGGGCCCAAAGATTCGCTTGCACTGCACAATGCCCATGTTCTTCCTCTTTGTGCCTCTCTCATGCCAAGACACGCTGGATGTGGGCCATCAATCTTCATACAGAGGCTGGGGCCCGACCTCCGTCTTTCAGCACTCTGTGCAATGTGACCACCATTGCTCCAAACGCTGGGCAATCACGGGCATTTGGCGCCATCACAAAGTGTATAGTTCTTCTAGATGACATGAGTGGTTACAATGTCAATCAGAGACCAAGTGAAAGTGTACTCACCATGCAGACGGCCAGAGAACCTGCCAGTGTTGTCCTAGTTATATAAGTGAAGGTGTTTTTTTTTGTCATAATGCTTCCAGATGAAATAAAGAGCATTTGAGCATAATGCTTAAATAAACTACACACAAAGACTGACGAGAAGGATATGACCAGGTGAAGTCTGTGGTATTATCACCATCTGGTGGATGAAAAAAAGACAACGAGTGCCTTCTGGGAATTTAAAAAATGTGCAGTTAAGGTTGTGAAAAATGTTCCCTCCTTCAGAAATGATCAGTTATGCCAATCATGTGTTTGGGGAAAGTGCCGTCTAAGCATTTCTCTTTGGAATGTTAACATGTCAGAGGTTGTGCTTTTTGTTCTGTCTTATTACAGTTCTGAGAGAATCTGCGATGCCAATACCTCCAGTGGCATTTTCATGTCAGTTATGTAAGTAATTCAAACTTGCCCATTATACATCAATTTAGTGTCATTTTTCATGTTGCATTTAACTTTTTTGTACTTGTACTTGTACACATTTCTTTTTTACTCATTCTTTTATACCTTCAACTTACCGTTTACAAACGGCACATTGATCTCCTTCACCTCGCTTGAATTCCTCTGTTCTAAGTACAACCGTCTTCCCCATTGTTGTCTGTCTTTTGCAGTTGCATAATTGCTTTGGCGTAAGCAGAGGGCTGTGTTAGAATCCGTCCACATGCATACGTGGCTGTGTGCGTGCATTGTCCACACAAACAAACAAAGGCTCCTCTGGTGTCGTAGGTGTCCGGGAGTCATGGCAAACTTGAACCACTTGGTGCTTGTTTCCTCTCTGGTGCCGCTGGTGCTGAGCTACCCTTTCTACCCACCTACATGCTACACCAAGGTGCTGAGCATGGCACGGGAGCTCACCCACTGGGCAGCAGATCTGAAGAGGAGCCCTGAAACTGTAAGTCAACATTTGTTTCATGTGTGGTAGTGTGTTTTGTAAGTCTTTTCAGTGATATTGATTTTTAGAGTTTTTCATATGATCTACAAAGTAATAGGTTGTTGTTTGTTTGTTTATATATATATATTATAGACTTACAAATACATGTCTGTTTAGTTTAAATCACATCACATTACAGAGTGAGTAATATTTTAGTTGTATTTAATCATGTTAGAAACCTGTGGTTTTCCAATGTAAGGCTGGAAATAAAAGGTGCATTAGATTATACCCACTTCTACCCATCATGATTCATATTCTACTCTTTATCCAGAGTTTCTGCATGGCACACATGCCAGATCTGTACCTCGATGTCCATGTAAGTATGAATTCAAAATACCCCTGTTACTAGATTTAGATATGTTTTTGTATTTTAAAGCCATGAAGAAACTACCATGTCCAGTAAGTAAAACCTGGATTATTGTTTGAATGTAAAAATTCATAATCAAGCCCCTCAGTCATAGACTCATCATGAGAGAAATGTGCTTTTCGAATTGTGCCTTTACTTGTTTACTGTGTGTACTGTTTGGAGTAATCCAGCTGTCATAAGATTTTCATTTCAACATCAGCTGTGGTGTTGTGGCCACACATCTTAAAGGTCTTTAAATCATGCAAAGGGACACTAATTGCTACCCGTGCTGTCAGAATGGTTGTGTGATGTACAAAATAAGGACCTACATCTCCCTGGTGGAAGGCCTGCGACAACGCCGCTGTGCGTACACCAGAGATGTGTGGAGGCTGTGGGCCACTCTGAGACAGCTCTTCATCTTCATGGCAGAGAAATGTCACGGGGTAAGACAAGAGAAACTGTCGAAATAATCAAAACACAATCAAGTCCAAATTACGTATTGTCAATGAAAATATTAAGATGAAAATATTAAGTAAACCTTATTTATTCCCACCTGCTTCAACCACAGATGACTATCTCGCCTGTCTTTTTGTGTAGGACTTAGTCTTCACAATCTTTGACTGTGCTGCACTGGAGCGTTAATGTGCGGGATCCGGAAATGACAATATTGTCATCTGTTTGGACAGAGGAGAGTCAGCAGGACAATCCTGATGTACAACTTCCACATCTTCAAAAAATAAATAAATAAATAAAAGACACAAGTCTGATGTTAATTTTAATAATGTGGCAACCTGCTTTTTGTCAAACTAAAAGTGCATTTTGTTATTGCCACTTATGATCACATGTTTCTGACATGAAACATTTCATATCCAACTATATCAAAATGCATTTTGATAATCTCTTTTAATACAATCGATTAATAAGGGGGTTGTAGGACAAAAGTCTGGTAATGGCTCCATCTGTTGGAAACTGGACTAATTGCCATGCACACCTCGAACTTTTCTACCCACACAGACTAGTAGTTTTTGTGTACATACAGTACATGCTACTATAAACCGAATCATGGTTGTCACAGTACATAAACAGTGATATAATCCATACATTTTTTTCGGACTTTTATTCTTCAACAAAAACAATAAGTTCCCTTCTGTCACAAAAAAATTATTTTATATCAATCTGCTGATGACCTGAGCCAAGGTTACCACTAGATGGCGTCATTTCGCCGCTTGTACATGTTGAGAGGAGCGCATAAAAGCTTGTATGAGAAAGTTTTTTGCTGTTCAGTCAGAGGAATAATAATAGTATAAGTTAAAGTTGCATTTACATGTAAGTTACAACAATCAAAACTTTTAAAAGTCACTTTGAGTCACAGTCTTTCTAAAAAAAATTTCCTTCCTTGTAAAAACGCAAACAATTACACTTGAAGGTTTAGTGAATTAGGGCAATTATAATTTAATAGGCTCATACCACAGGGGCCCGGTACAGGTTTTATAAGGCCCCAGCTGGAGACACGCCCAGCACCGACCCGGACATGAAGTCCCTGTACCTCAGCAGTGTCATAATGACGACGGCTCGTTCTTTCGAAGAAACTACATTTCCATGACGGCAGTGGGAGGGCCCATGTGTAACAAGGTGGGGCTCGTGCGCACTGGTTGGAGCAACAAGTTGCCCAGGCAGAGGCGCAACCCGGCAGCTTCTCCGTCGCGTCCCCAGCGGCAGGTGGTCAGTCCGCGCGCGCGCGCCCACCAGCAACTCTCTGTGAATGGGAATATAACACGTTTGAACGCGAGAGCCTCCACGCGCACACACACAGAGGCGGTGACATGGACGGAGTAGAATAACTCGTCTCAGTTCTCGTTTTATTTTGACGTGAAGATTTGTTTTGTTTCTTGTCGCAGTTGGTGTAGCGCGCGTCTCCTCGCGCGCAATGCTCTGCGCGTAGAGGTCCGAGCCCGCTGACTCTGCTTTGTTTGTTTGTTTGTTTGTTTGTTTGTTTGTTTTCTCGGAGTTGAACCCTTGTTGCATTGCGAACAATGGCGTTCGCCAAATTCAGCAAAATCCTCCGTCTGCCCACGCTCGAGATCAAAAAGAGAGTCAAGCAGTACGAGCACGTGCACCGGGACATCAACCCCAACGACATATGGGAAATAGTGGGCGAGCTGGGCGACGGCGCGTTTGGAAAGGTCTACAAGGTAAGATGATGATGGACCCCCCCCCTCCCCTCCATCCTTGTCAAATTCACTCTCATGTTCTACCCAATAACTTTCTTTTCTTCCTCTATCATGAAAACATGCTGCATATGACACTTCATTCTCCTGTTAACAGTTTTTTTTTTACAGTGTTTCTGTGGTTGTTTGGATGCTCATTGTTTTCCCTTCCATTAGGGACCAAAAGGGTGTGAACGACTTCCTGTCACCTGGTGATGCATGACCATTCCAACATTGATGACTATTATGACTAATCTCTCACCTATGTTACGTCACTGTAAAACCTGACTGAACCTTTAACTTTAGGATACAGGATCCATCACTGCCAATGTGTAAAAGACAGTGTGTCGTATATATAATTAGTCTCGGTACCAGTGTCAGTCTAAGACTGTCCACTGTCTCCTGTAACTTGCTGTATGTTTTGTCTAATTTAAAGTCCATGTGTCCGGTGAAGCAAATGTTGCAGCATCACCCACTTCTCTGATCAACATCTCCTCTGCACATCATTTCTACCCCTCCCTCCTCCACCCCTCTCTTCGTGGTGCGAGCCAGCCACAGGGCCAGTGAAAGCACCCTTCATTAGTCATCGGTCAGTTCCTTCACCCCAAACCTCAGCGGCAGTGGCAGTGCTTTTTGGCTCAGAGGAGCTATTTACTCTGGATCTCTCGGCTGGTCAGTCTCCTCTGTTGAAGCGTGGCACAGTCCCTCAGTGTCTGCGCCGCCCGGCGCAGCACAGTGCAGCTCTTTGACACATTTGGGGGCCTCTGTGGAAGAAGTGATGCTGAGGTTTGCGTTAAACAGAAAATGCCGTCTCTTCAGAGGAACGCACCCTGTGTGGGGTATTTATTTTTACACGGAAACGTTTGTACCTCGGGCGGAGGCTGAATTATGGGAGTAGGATGCGTTCACATCAGCCGCCCTGCTTGCTCTCTAACGTTATGTAAGATTTTCATTGACTATCATCCTGTAACAAAAATGACCGAATGAGGAACTGAGCCAACATAAAAGCCACATGTGATTCATGGGTGTGTTGGAAAATCAATCCACTTTAATAACTGGCAAGCATTCTGATATGTAGTGTGTCCCCACTATGCTCCCCCCCAGCCTCATGTATACAAATGTCAAGCCTGTGCTTTGGCTTCTGTTTCCTCTCCTTAAGTGGCTCGGAGGAGGACAGCTCAGCACCTGCAGCTGTCAGATGGAGGGGAGGGAGGGACGGAGGGAGAGTGGGAGATGATGATGGGCTGGAGAGGAAATCGTGGGACTTCCTCTCACTGCTCCCAAAACTCCGAGTAATCTGCTCGTCTGTGGGAGGGAGAGGCCTCGAGATGTGAAACGTGCATGTTTTCCACTCTTGAAGTACTTTAACCGAGCAGGCGTGAAGGGAGGGGCCCCAGTGTCTCTCTCAAGTGAAATCAGCTGCTTATCAGACTGCAAGGGGCGAGAGAGTGTGAGTCAGCGCGAGCACGATACATATCGGCGACAGTATTTAGTTCCTGTCATATGTACGTTGTGAGGACCTTAGCGCTCTCAGCCTCTTTTGTTTCCGACATCAGTCTCTGAGTGAAGAGCAGTCGTCTTTAGCTGTGCAGTGATGGATGACGGCACCTAGTCTCTAGAGGTTAATGGCACCACTGAGAGAATAAGCATTCACTGTGTTGTGTAGGGAGAGTGCCCGGGACAAATTGAGCTCTCCGTGTGTGTGTGTATGTGTGTGAAAGAGGGATCTCACAAAATGCAATGCAATCCCTCACTTACCAAATGGGCTTTGCAGTATTTCCAGTCTTACACAGTAGGTGCAACCGTCAGCCAAACGTCTGGTTGTATAATTTTAACAAACTCGATGCCGATGATTGATTTTTAAATATGGCTGCAGAGTTTATGACCGCACAGGGCAGGGGAGCACGTGGTCGCAAACAAGCTGTTGTTTACATCTCATGTTCTCTGTGTTGTAAGGTTACAGCGAGACATCCCAGCAGAGTTTCTAACACTGTGTCATCTGCAGCAATTATTCTGAGGCCCGGACATAAACCTGTGAAATGTACTGTATGCACGTCCTATGTTGAATGAAAAATATTTAGTGCTCACTGACTGGCCATTTCTGGCCACAAAAAGCCAGTCAAGCCACTTTTTTGAACATCACCGAAGCCTTCTGGAGTTTGGATACAAAATACTTTGAATAGTTTGAATAGTAAATACTGGAGTTGTTGCACTTGTGGTGATTCATAAAGCTCACTCGACATTTGTTTGCCAGTTTCCCATCCTCAGAATAAGTCTTGCAGTCGTGCCTCACTTCTTGTCCGTCGAGTGAGTCAGGCGGTTGCATGCACGCTTGCAGAGACTTTCAGTATGAGTGTGTATGTGTGTGTAAAGGTGCTCAGGTGCAACTGAGGCATGGAACTGAAGTTGTATGGGCCCCCTCACTAATTAATGAGCCACGTGCCGCTGAGCACATTGCCCTGCTGCCGCTAGTGAAATGTTTCCATAGACACGCACCAGCTGCAAGGTTAAGCTCCGTCCTATTCCCACAGTGGGATGAAAACCACAGCGGATCTTATCTCTGTTGGTCTGTAATGTGAAAGACGTGGTCATTAATTGGAGCAGACGAATTGTAGTTACCTGCTGAGGAAAGGAAAACAAATTGAAAACAGACTTTGTCAAAGGGAAGGACGTTTGGTTGGTTTGCCAAGACACGATCCACGAACATATTTAGGACATGGTTTGTTTTCTTTTACACACATACTTCACTGGGCATGATTTAGTTATTAAAGCCAGAACAAGTCTAATTGGCTGCACTAGGTGTGATAGGTAAAACTGTACGGAGCACAGGTTGCAAATGCATATTTTAATTTTAATGTGTTAAAGGGCTTTTAGTGAGACAGGCGTCGTCTGGGGTTTTCTGGGTCTAATCTCATGGGACAGTTGGGTGCAGGGTAACTGATAAGACGCTCGCTCGGTGGGTGTAGGCTGAGCATGCTGGGAGTCCCTCCAGTGTGAGTGTTCTGAACCCTCCAGGAAGTGCGTCTCATTTGTCATGAGAATAATGCTTCAGATTATTATGAGAATATGATATTTTATGTGATATGTGTGATATATCAATCAATCAATCAAGTTTTATTTGTATAGCCCATATTCACAAATTGCAATTTATGTGTTGCAGTTTCCTGGCTCACTGTGCTTTTGTGACTTGCACTTACCACAAAGTATCGAAAGTGGGTCATTTGACAAAGTAGATTAAAAAAAAAAAAACACTGCTTCCTCAATAAGAGGTGTAAGGTTTGCGCTTCGCACTCAACAATGTAAATGCATCCAGTCAGGTGTTGTTGATAAATATTGACATATATTAAGTTGTGTAAAGTCCCATGGTCGCTTATGGTGAAATGGTAACTGTTTCCATGAAATAAACAACAGCCAATGAGAAAACGTGAAATTAAAATGAAACAACTTATATGAAAATAACTGGCATAGTTTAGTGTTATTGTCAACCCACGAAAGTGCTGTTTTGAATCTTGACGAAGACAGTAGGAAGTCTCTGTCCACAACTTTATTTACAAGTTACAAAAACAGTCGTATAATAAAACAAATCTTTTTTTTTTCTTTTTTTTAGAAAGTCTATCAGACCTTTTCACTGGGAAACAAACCAGTAACCAGATGATGTAGGTGTTTGCTTGTGCACTCTGCTTACTGGCTGCTGTCATTGTGGGTTTACAGGTTTATTAGGGGCCAAAGGTTCAACATGCACACATTCCCCTGACAGCAGTTGTGTGTGTGTCTGTGTGTGTCCGTGTGTGTGTTTGTAGAGTCCCATGCAAGCTGACAATGCACGAGGTATGTTCATTTAACCTGGAGGTAAATGACCTGGGGAGAAGTCCTCTGTGTGTGTGTGTGTGTGTGTGTGTGTGTGTGTGTGTGTGTGTGTGTGTGTGTTAACTGGTTACATAAGGTCACTCTGGTCCAATAAGAATGTAATTCATTATATGATGTTATGTAATTATATTATGTTACATACACAGGTACAAAACTGGGTTTGGCCACTTTTACATGTGTGTTTACTTTGGCAACCAGCACATACAGTGTGTTTGTGTGGTAATTTGTCAGAAACATCTGCTTATTGAGCAGCAGCCTGTGCGCTGCCTGGTCAACGGATTGTGGCCTTCACACAGCCAGTTACTGAAAACAGATGGATGATGAAGTACACATGACAGATGGGAGGAGATATACAGACAGGGATGACAGACAAATGATGTGAGCGTGACAAGAGCCGTACTGTGTAACAGAGTCACTGGCAAATTATTCTTGATCAGCAATTCTTTTGTTATTTTTATCCCAAATCCCTTTTCAACACGATTCCGATTTTATTTTATTTTTTTAAATTAATTGAATCAGACCTTTAAAAGTGAATGAATGTCTGTTTTCTGCCATGAGATAATACTGGTGCACTTAACCTGCATGAAAGCCAAGTCACTAACAGGGGAAAGAACTCCCTGGGAGAGATGTTAGTGAAACACAAGATCTGCAAGATGGAGCGGAAACACGTCCTTCTGCTCGCCATGGAAACCGAACCCAAACAAAGTAGATGTCTGTTGTTGTGCTTTTGGAGGAGAGGTTCGAGTCGGTGGGGTAGAAACAGTACAGCGTTGTTTCTCTTGGGATGGCGGTAGTATACGCTCGATACCCTGGTTGTATACTGTTATTATGTTATGATTTACAGCGTTTTCTGCACAACGCTGCCATTTGGCGTCCTCGTGTAGTTGTCTTTTTCCGTTAGTTTTCCAATTTTCGTGTGAACATGGTTGGTGCAAACATGTTGTCACCAGCTGGCTGCCATGTGTCATTTACTCATTTATTCTGTAACTCAGACGGGTCGTATAGCTGGAAGCGCCACATTTACAACATCCTGTTGTTAGAGCCACAGATCGCATCAGAGATCATGTTAAATATACATCTAAGTAAAATTAGATAAGTGTCCTTACATATTTTTATACCTGTGATCACTGTTGTTTGTACTTGAATACAAACACTTGTACAATGATGTCACACCAACCTGTCGCCAGTCAACAAGTCTGACGTGAGTCATAATGAAGTGTTTCAGTGTATTTTCCTTTATGTGCTCCATATACAGTTAATGGGGTTCACACTTTAAACAAACGCTATCGTTGAGAAGCCACAGTGATGTCATGCATTCCCCTGTATCATATAATAAGCGGCCACAGAAATTCACCAGGCTCAGTCTGCCCAGTTTGTCCACCTACCCCCCCACCCCCACCATCTGAATGCCAGAGGCACATTCCTGAGCCTTGTTCCCACTGAGATGTAAAGGTGTGTGTGTGTTTGTGTGTGTATGTGTGTGGCTTTGGAGAAGTTAAAACTACAAAATACCAGTCGCCAGCCAAGTCTCAGTCTGATAACGCTTACTGGTTTACTTGTTTATTTTTTCATAATTGATTTTCATATAATTGTGGGGAAAAACAACAACAACAACAACAACAATCCTCTCATCCCTGTTTTTGTGAGGCCTCTGCGCTGGTGCATGTAACACTGCTACACTCCCTGTACATCATATTAAGGTCGACCCTAATCCTCTTAGCAGTTGCTCCTCAGTTAATTATTTTTTAATTAATGGTCGGTTTGAAATCAAACTTTTTGTCACGATGGATTACATTTTTTTCAGGAATCAGTCTCCACACAGTGAGTCTGTGGAGGTTGCGGGTGTTGGTGTTGAGGGTGGGAGCGAGTAGCAGAGAGCTGAGATGTTGGCAGAGGGGGTGAAAGTGTCTGGTGTCTCAGTGTTTATTGTCAAGGCTTGTTAACCGAGCGACTGATGGTTTGACGGCGGTAGGAGACGTCCTGTTGACTCACACCGTGGGTGACTCCGCTGTGGGTAGTTTGGCTTCTCTGGAGCTCTGTTTGACAAACACACACACACACACACAGTCACAGTGCACTGAGACGAGGTGAATAGTGTGTGCTGCTGTGAGCCGTCTCCTGTTTATTCAGATGTTTTCCCACAGCCCGTGAAAAGCATGGAGGCATCAGACCCCACCAGGCCGTTTAGTCTGAGTCTCTGCAGGTCATGCGCACAATCGCCTCCATTTCTAACCATGAGATACCACCATCAACCCCATTTGTCTACTAACCCATGCAACGACGTTTGACTCTTTTCACATCGGTGCACCGTGAATCACAGGCTGCTCTGTTTTCGACTCTATTTTTGTGTCTCGGTCTTCTGTTGTGCTCTTACAGTTACGACAGCGAACCTGTGGTTCTGACTGCAGGCACAAATTAATGATGTGTTTGCCCACAACGTCCCATCAGCCGGCGCTCACAACACTGTGGCTCTTACACAAGGATGGATGGATCACTCGTGCATCGCTCTGACTCACACTCTGGGTTGGGTGTTTTGATGCTTTCCAGGAAGGCGATCAACAATATCCCTCCATTTGTTTCCCTATGTTACTTATATCTATGTGTGAGTCTAAATGATGCCACATGAGTTTTCTCTCTCTTACTCTCTGCTCTCTAAATTTAAGTTGGTCAGTGCTTTAATTGGTTTCCTAGTTGATGTTGAATGTTTCCCACCTTGTGTTCTGGCAAATATGTAAAGACGATCATCACGAGGCCTGCCATGACTCCGTGAGTGTTGAATGTGTCGTTTTGTGTTGTTGTTGTTTTTCAGGCCAGGAACAAAGAGACAGACGCTCTGGCTGCAGCCAAAGTGATCGATACCAAATGTGAGGAGGAGCTGCAGGACTACATGGTGGAGATCGACATCCTGGCGAAATGTGACCACCGCTACATTGTCAAACTGCTTGATGCTTTTTACTATGGCAACAAACTGTGGGTAAGGGTAACACACACACACATACACACACATGGCTCCGGCAGCCAGCTTTAATTCTCGCTCTCTGTTTTATCTCTGAACACTGTCGAGTGATTATATTATAAGGATTTGGCCGCATTGCTGTTTGTTACACACTCAGAGTGGGGGAAAATAAAGAAATCTAAAACAAACTGATAAGCAGGGTTTAGCAGAACCAACCATCAAACACTATAACCAGCGGTTTCTGTGCAGTTTATCTAACCGAACATAGCCTGTGCTGCTGCATTAGGACAGTGTTATCAAGGCTGCTGTTGTGTTAGACTGGTGCACAGTGTACCATAATGTGCCAGAGGGACCTTATCTGCTGTCCATACTGTTGCCTTCCTAACAAGATGTATTGTTCTCATTGTGTTGTGGAGTTCATGTCCATACATCACGTTTTCTCTGCAGAAGAATCCACAACACAAACTTGGAACAATCAGAATGTTAGAACGAGCCGTTACTTCACTCCCGCATATGAAATCACTTTTGATAAAATAAAGGTGCATTGCATAAATGACTGAAGACCCCCAGGGGTGTCATAATGCATCGGGAATAACCCAACCCTCACCCCAGTGTTACTGCAAAAGTGAAGATCAATTTCAGCTCAGCCTTTTTTTTTCTTTTTTTTTTGCTCTTGAGTTATTTTCCTTCTCCACACTCGCTCACTGGGTCAAGTGTAAACTTCTCAACTCCCTCTGTAATCTCCCAGTCTATCTGGCCAACACAAATAATAGTGACCTCATACTGGGGCACAACCTCCAATATGTTACGAATTACAAGGCAGCGTTATGACTAAAGATAGATCAGTTATGTCACAGTGAAGTGACAGTGTTTTGTGTTTGCCAGTGATCTTTTTGTGTTCAGTTATCACAACAGCAGTAGTTGTTCGTTAAAAGCAAATATGTTCAATACAATAGCAGACACTGTTTGACATAAATGCAACAGAAATTTAATTTTTAAATTTACTTTACGGCCAAACAATGCAACACATAAGTGAAGAAATTGGGTGGTTCGTAATAATTACTCATGCATTTTTCCACACAAAAGCAGGTCAAAGTTTCCTCCAGTCTTTTTTCAGATTAAATTATGTGTTGACATAAAGAATATAGAAAATGACATTGTCATGTTGTGTACTTGTGTATCTGGACAACTCATGGTCATCACTAACAACATTTCGTTTCTTTTGATGGCTTTAAAATAAACCCACCTTGTGTTTGACCCACTGACTACAATTAATGGAACTTAAATGAATCCATTTGGCGTTATGGTACATGATATTATAAGTTTATAATAATAACAATAGTAATTATAATAAAGACATAAGACATAGTATGGTATTTGGTTTGTGTTTGTACCAAACAATTCCAAGTACAGAATAAAGCCTTACAATCAACACCATCAAAAAATAGGATGAGTATTAACACACAACATGGCCAACACAAGCAAATATGAAACCTAACCTGACAAACTACCTCTAACTACAGTGCACACACACACACACACACACACACACGCACACACACACACACACACACAGTTGTGTCGCAGTTCCAGAGCTGGTCACGATGGTGTTTGTCATAGTTGGAATTCCTGAGCTTTAAAGTTGAACGTCCCCCATCAGTCAAAGTTGGACATTGTGCGACTGATGGTTTGTGCTAAGTCAAATGTACAAATGTCTCTGTCTGCAGCATTCAAACCACATGCTTCCTGTGTGTACTTAGGTGTATGTGTGTGTGTGTGTGTCCTCAGAGTCTCAGCTTTCTCTTTGCAGTCTCACTTTCATGCTTTGTTCAGATCAGTGTAGAAAGTTTCTGCATGACATGTAAACGGGGAGGAAGCTGCAGTGTTTGCGTCGTCCCGTAAAGCATTAACCGTTAGCCCAGTGGTTGGCGGCCAGTCCTCCGTAACCTCTGGATAAGGGTAAGGGCGATGCATTCCAGTGCCCACCCACCCGTTCTGCTTTCTTCTGAGTAAGAGAGATAGAGGAAGAAAAAAAAGATAGAGAGAGAGAGAAGGAGATTGAGAGAAGGGCTGTTTGTTCCCTTTTCGGGAACAATCTGGACTTGAGGCGAGTGAGTCAGCCAGGCCTCCAGCGTGAGAAAAAGAGGGCCTTTATCACGGGGATGGGACTGCTGACATCAGCATGCCGAGAGGAATGACCGGAGATAGGCAGAGAGGGAGGAGGACAGTAAACCCCCGAAGGTCATCAATGACAATAGAACTGCCTGCAGTTATATCTGGTCATGCAGAAAACGCTCCTTTTTTTTTATCTGATGAAATTTTGATGTATGCTGCCGCAGCAACACTATGGAGGTGAATAACATTTCACATCGGAGCTCAGCTCTCAGCAGTTTTCATGGGAGCAGCGTCTTCGGTAGAAAGAAGATCCCGGGAAAACTGTTAAGCCTGTTGACTTATTCCTTTAAAAATGAATGTCAACAATCGCCACCACTATAAGTAACAAATAAACGAGATCATCAAAGTCCATTTTAAATGGACCAACTGAAGACATCATGTCTGTAAAACACTGTGAAACACACACAGAGTTTCAGAAGTCAGGTATCTCATCAGAAGGTCAGCAGAACAGAAACTTTTTATAGTCGGAAGATCTTGTGGTTTAACCCATTTAAGCTCATTTGATCTCTGGCTCACAGATGTTCCCGTTTTACAGCTGTGTAGTGCAAGCAAGCTGTATTATTTATTTTCCACTATTTACTTATGGTCAGGTCTACATAATGCCACTGTCTGCGGTTGCTAGGAGACCGTTTTGATGACGCTCCGAGGCCTGATCACAGGTCACTGTTCTGTGTGTGCGTTGGCACCACCTCATATACACATGAGAGAACAGGCAGATCATTTCAGCCTTAGTAACGTTCATGGAATGACACAGTGCAGGAGTGTGTTTGTGTCATTCATTTTTTTAGATGATGTTTTTTTTTTTTTTTAAGTTCGGTATCGGTTGCAGCTTGGATTCAGGTCTTTCGGTTTCCCTTCTTTAAGAGCCCTGACAGAAACGAGCTAAATCACTGTCACAGCACAAAGGAACACTGCAGCCTCAGCGAGACTCTGTAGACTGTGTCTGAGTCGTTTCAGCTTGGCTCCAAAGACAGTAACGACGTGGGAAATAAAACGGTGATAAAATATGGCGGCGAATGACAAACATCTGGCTCGGTTTAGTGACTCTTGAAAACCCAAATCGTCTCTTGGTTCCAATTAAAACTTAAATGCTGAGTTCTGACACACGCGTGGTGTATGATGCTGAACGGCCAGACATGGCTGGTCTGTTTGGTTAATTTTTATGTCTTGCTGTGTTCACCTGTGTGCGGGATTAAGAAACATTGTTTTCATTTACGTCCAGCCCATACTGAGTATGCTATGCGACCGGCTTTACCCGTCCCGCCACATTTTTCACCACAGTACATCATGTCACCGGGAATTCCTTTAGGCTGACGGGGCCGATGAGACAATGATGACAGCTCACACCGTTTGCCTCTGGCAGTAGTGTTGTGTATAGATGGAGGTGGGGGTGGGGGGGTGGTGGTGGTGGATTATAAACAGCAGAAAAAAGTATACTAATGTGTGCGTGGGTTCAGAAAAATGGAAGTGGTTTCCATTAAAACATACCGTGACATGCCCGCAGTCATGTTGATGAAACACATGAATGCTGTTTGCTGTCAGACACACAGTCTTCTTCTTATCTTTAAGAAGCCATTGTCTGTCATTTAAGAAGAATCCTAAGATTTAAGGCTCACCATGACAACGTGAAACACCTTCCATAAACACATGACAAAAAAAAAAAAACTCTTTGGGTTTCTCAATCCAGACCTTTACAAAAGAACGTTGTTTTCACCTGGAGCTGCATGCCAACATCGACAGTCATCATTTTCAGGTTTTCCTGTGTGTGTGTGTGTGTGTGTGCGTGTGTGTGTGTGTGTTCATGTCAGTCTGCGTGCACTGTGGTGAGGAATGCATCGTTCCTTATATCGATCAGTGCCTGCTGTATGAGCACCCTTTGTTCTTGTGGCTCTCCGCATGTCTTTGTCTGGAATGAAAACTCCACACCCTGTCAGCACCAGGCTGATTCTTTTGAGTGTTGTCATACACAGAAACACAACAATTAAATAAGTGTGCGATCACAGTGCAAGTTTGCCACCTCAGATTGATCTTTGGCCACGTGGAATTAATGGGCCACTAGAAGTAAAATGTGTGTGTGTGTGTGTGTTAACATCACTGCGGCCACAAACGCCTCTGTAACTTCCAATAAATGCAAAAAAAGTAAAAAAAAGTTTCTTGCCGAATCTAATGTAAACATGTAGAAATTGATTGAAATACATTTTCTTATCT
Organism: Trinectes maculatus; assembly: GCA_016785345.1. NCBI lineage: Eukaryota > Metazoa > Chordata > Actinopteri > Pleuronectiformes > Achiridae > Trinectes > Trinectes maculatus. Next base: position 108,053 of record JAFBJQ010001120.1, read on the forward strand.
TGATTTGCTTTTATTGCAACAAGTTACACTGATTTGCAGTAGGGTACCTGTTGAATAGCAGCTAAAGGTCGAACCTAGACTCAGTTGGAGCTTCTAGTTAATGTAGTAATATAATAAACATATAAATCCCAGGGGGAAAAAAAAGGTTCCAAGTGGAAAATTGACCCTTTCTCTGCTGCCTGTCCTTCCTCAGATCATGATCGAGTTCTGCCCCGGAGGCGCAGTGGACGCCACGATGATCGGTAGGTGGCCCCTCCCTTTTCTCCTTCTGTCATCTTTGCATTCATCAGTGTGCAACACGGTCCACCACCTCCGTGCTGCTGCTGCTACACCTCCACATGTCACTCAGTGTTATTGTTTCGAAGCATGTTTTTTTTATCACTGACGGAGCAACGCTGTCTGATCTGATCATGATGTCAGATTCACTTTCTGTTTTCTTCTGTGGTTCAGTTTTGAATAAAAAATGTGCCAGGTGTGTATGATGGTTTTTTTAAAACCTCACCTGCTCCCTCACTGCTCTTCACCTCTTACCCTGTATTTAACCTCTCCATCCCCTGTTTCCTCCTTCCACCTCCCTGCACCTCTCAGAGTTGGATCGCGGGCTGACGGAGCCACAGATCAAAGTGGTGTGTCGCCAGATGTTGGAGGCGCTGGACTACCTCCACAGCATGAAGATCATCCACAGAGACCTCAAGGCCGGAAACATCCTCCTCATGCTGGATGGAGACATCAAGCTGGGTGAGGGTTTTAGTTAGGATGTTTTACCTGGAATAAGTATCGGCAGGTTTGCCATTGAGACAATGTTAAATCAACAAATCTACCGATTAAAAAGAAATAAATTTTGGGGAAAAAAAATCAGTCCATCATTCAATGGGAAAACCAAAAAAAAAACACCATATTCCTGTGGCGTAACTGTGTTCTGAGCATATTTTAATTTCCTGGCTTTTAAATGGTTCTCCACATTCTTCACACTGCACAGCTTGATTTATGCATCAGCATGGTTTGGATTACGTTGAAGCTTTCCAGAAAAGGCAATGTCCTAAATTGTGGCATTGAAGGAAGTGCTGATTTTAATTTTTTTTATTTTTTCTAAGTGGGTGCCTGATATTTGGATCCTCACACACTGCACATACTGTGCCTTGAAACAAAAACACACGTGTTGGTCTATTAAATATTTAGTGTAGTATTTAGTAACCAGTCTGCACAAAGGATCATATTTGGGTAGTGGTTCTGTGATAGAAATGGCTGTTTTTTTAATCTTCATGAATTGATGTGAATTTCAAATCAGTCAGTGTCAGTCAGTTTGTTGGCCTCTGTGCTCCCTCAGCCAAACTTGTATTTCCTGTTAAGGTCCTTTTCCAATTCTGTACATTCTTTCCAGACACCACAGCTAGATGTAATCACTGGGAGTTGCCTCCTTGAACCCATTTAGTCATGTCACCGACTCATTTACAGTTTCCAAACTTATCTCGCTACATGTGAATTCAAACAGGGGAGCAATTAGCTGACTTGTGAGGTTACTCATAGCGTCCTTCCTGTGATCCACGGCGTCGAACATTATGTTCTTCCATGCAGCAGAGCCGGCTCATGTTTATAATCTGTTGATCTCCAGGTACAGTATGTTTTAGATACGTGACCTATTTATAAAGCCACGTACATGACTTAAAAAAAAAAAACAGAAAGGAGATGTTTTTTTTACAACTGTATTCCTCCTTCCTGCTTCCGTATCAAAGCAATGATCAACAACAAAATGCAAACCAGTCCACGTCTCTGATTTCACAGTGCATCCACTCCCAAAACACAGAATTCCAGTCATGAATATACAACATTATTTCCTCTCTTAAATCTATCGGGAATCCCCAATGAAACACCTTTCAGTGTGTACTTGTTTTTTTTCCTGGTGTTGTGCGATGAAAGCCGTTTTAGATGTGTAATGTAGTGTAGAAATATTTGCACGCTCTTATAATGACGCGTCTTTAGGAACTGGCTCATTATGATCGATGTGTATAAGGGAACCTGTTGGTTAAGCCTAATGACACAGTGTATTGTAGGGCAAAGTTAGGGAGGGGCGGACAACCCACAGTGTATTTGACCTGAGGTTTGATCCCCTTTTTGTATGATTTTATTACAGTGGATTCACTTAGTGTACAATATAAGCATCAGTGCTATATATTTTTTTGTCTTCTGTGAAAAGTAAGACAAAAAATCCGTTTGCAAAGCTGGAGCGGTCCAAATGATACGTTAGCCTGGGAAGTCCAGGATATATGAATTGTAGCCTGCGAAACCACAACAGCCCTGCTGCTTTGTGAGTAAAAACCCTGACCCTCTGCCAACCACTTCTCAGTGCCGGGCATATCACTCTCACCAAAGTGTAAACACTCCTGTAATTTGAAGGTCATGTCAGGAAATAGCAATAGTGTTTTTTGGGAGACAGTCATTCTGAATCAGTGGAGGCCTCACTGTACAAGCTGCACATTATTGTCTGCCGCACGACAACATATGCTGTGTTGAGTGTGTCTTTCAGCATATCTTACATAACCATTATTTTCATTTTCTTATCATTCTCTTAGCTGATTTTGGCGTGTCTGCTAAAAACACCAAAACCCTGCAGAGAAGAGATTCTTTCATTGGGACGCCATACTGGTGAGTGTGATGTTGTCCACAGATGTTGTCCACAGATGTTGTCCAAGAGCAACATACGGTATCTGAACCTTGATATAACCATATTTAGCAAAATCTGTATACCTGCTTAAATGTTGTCAAGCAACTATCTCACGTTATACACACACACACACTTGACTTTAAACTTTGAATTAATACTCCCCCTTTCTCTCTGGAGTGATTATGGTTGAAGGTAGTTAACCATTGACCAGAACAGGTTATCATCCAACAGGAATCCCCTCCCAACTCGATGACAACATGGCCGCGTTGCACAATACCGAGTCAACCTGAAAACCGATTTGCTTTTATACCTTTCCCTTGATTGTCCTGATAAGCAGAGTCAACAAGAGACAGGGGGCGAACATTAGTTTCTTTGCACTTGAGTCAATCCGAGAGCGCGTATTAGGTTTGTGAGAGAGGCGCTTTGCAAATCATCAACAAACACACATGGTGACTGGGGAAGTGTGCTTGATGTTTACACAGGCAAAATAGCAAATTGATCTGTAGACACTTTACAAACTTGTTAATGATAATGGGAAAGCAGATGCGCTACACTGTTGCAGGCCTGCTGCTTTAGACGCCCCGTCATTATATCATATAACCTGTTGTATATTTTTTATAGAACTGATTTCTTTACGTGTGAGTTGATTAAAAAAAACAAACAAACAAAAATCTTTGTCTACTTTCTGGTTTCGTAACACATTTTAAGCTACTTGTTTTGCATATGTCTCAGGATGGCTCCAGAGGTGGTGATGTGTGAGACGATGAAAGATGCCCCATATGACTACAAGGCTGATATCTGGTCTCTGGGAATCACACTGATCGAGCTGGCCCAGATCGAACCCCCTCACCACGAGCTCAACCCCATGAGGGTGCTCCTGAAGATCGCCAAGTCGGAGCCTCCCAGCCTGGAGCAGCCACAGAAATGGTGAGTGTACATGTTGTCCGCCTGTAGTTTCAGCTACAGCAACAGTTCAGTGTAGGGTCAGGATAAAAACAAATGTCAAACTTAAGTCATATGGCTTTCATGAGTGTGACTGCGCTATTGCTGACTCATCAACATCACATCAAACACAAGGATGGATGCTTCACCTGCATCACTGTCACCCATCTGACATGTTTTTTTTTGTTGCCCTTGTTCCCTCATTATTTCCTACCCTCTCCTTTTTCTTTGTTACTCTTGTTTTGTTTTAAAATTTATACCGTTGTCTTGCATTTTTCAAGGTCACAGGAGTTTAATGACTTCCTGAGGAAAGCTTTGGATAAAAATCCAGAGACCCGTCCAACTGCAGTGCAGCTCCTGGAGGTAGGCCCCAACGCAGTTTGCAGTTCTAATCTTGTACATTCTTCACAACGCTGCACTTTGACATATTACAAACCATTGTCCTCGCTCTGTCCTTATCTTGCCCCGGCACGCACATATATGGAGCCTTGTAATCTATTTTAAGATCTGAATGAAGTGATCTATGCCTCGGATGTGAGCGGTGCCCCCTCCAGGGCACTGGCATGTGAGTGGAGGAGGACAAGAGGTCAAAGCAAAAAAAAAAAAAAAGTTCTTGTTTACGTTTGACCTACACTTTTGGAAGTCCAAAATATTTTCATCGTTGGAGGGTTTGGTCCCCAAGAATTTAGAATGATTACTTATGTCACAACCTGCTGTTTCACAACAACAACAAATCCGTCAAATGTTGTGACGACTGTTGGCTGTTAAAAAAAAAAAAGAAAAAAAAATCAGTAAATGAGGATGAGCTTCACCAGCTGTTTCTCAAAATCCAAAATCTCGAGTGAGAAGAATGTGAGGGAGGAGGGTGTGGACTGAAGCACCGCGAGTGATGGTTATTAAAATTCAGAGCCACGGTTTCCTGTCTGTATCCCACAGCTGAGGGAATGCCAGCTATTTACATTTCCACTTTCAGCCAATCGGGCTCTTTAGATTTACCACGAGCTCACCACCTCTGGCCAATTATAGAGAGGCAGAGATGAAAATCTGGACCCGCTGGGGATTCTGCATGTGTTCTCCAGTGGGGTGCGGTTTGGGGGGGTGAGACAGGCGCGGTCCGGTTTTTGGTGGAAGTTTTCAGATGTTTATCATGCCTGCTCCTCCTAACGGCTGTCTGATAGTATCCACTGGAGATAGTTGTGCAACGGCAGCGTTTCATTCTGCTCAAGACGGCATTAGACCAAGAAATGTGTGTGTGTGTGTGTGTGTGTGTGTGACACGTTTCAGATCAGATTTCCTAATGCCGTGACATGTTTGTGTGTTTAAAACGAGGAAATGAAAATATGAGGTCATACCCTTTGACCTTAAGATTTCCATGGAGAAATGGACTTTGTTCTTTTGTTTTTGTGCCATCGCTGCAGCTCTTCTCCTGTTTGCCTCACATGTGTTGTGGTATGGAATGCATACAAAACAACATGACACAGCATCAGTCACTGTGGCTGGCAGGAAACCGTCTGCTTGACTGTACTATACTGAACATAACAGCCCCCTCCAACATACTTGCTATTAGGCCATGATTTTTAACTATATAACTTGTGAAGAATAAAGATCACCTTGAGTGAGGCACTCGTCTCAGACTGCTAATTCAGATTTTAGTTAAACACACACGCTCAGAAAATTCTATAAAAATATTCCAAATGTAACAGGAGGATTACATGAGCGCATTGCCTCACGTCACTGTGGACCACAACAGGTTGGTCTGGTGATAGCAATCTGCTGGCAGATCTCTCAAGCTGTTGGCGTGGTACTCAGGAAGTGCTAGTGTGGATGTTGGCATCTAAGTCATTTCAGCTGAATGCCGAGCGTGTTTCGGATTAACCGGCGCGGTTGCCATGCACATCAGGTGCTGAGTTCATGTTTGTTAAATTCCAGTCCCATTATCCTTTAGATAGATAATTTATCCATGTGGGTCTTTAAATGGTTAGACAGCACTCAGCAGTTACACTAACCGGACTCATTACACAATAGCTGCCTGTTGTTTGTCACTGGAGAAGTTAAAAGCGTAAGACTAATGCAGTCCTTAAGGATCAGGCCCGGCACACACAGGCACACACACACACACACACACACTCTCACTCTCACTGACTCATACACACTTTGTAGTCCAGCACCACTTGTAGGCTTTTCCCTTTGTCAGCTCTTCCAATTAAATTACACAGTAGAGCAAAGCGTCTGAATAATAGATGATTGGTCTTTTATCCCTGGTGCACTCGTACTTTTAATTCAGCTTTTTATCCTCCTTGTGCTCAACTCATTATGGCCTTGTTAGCACTGCGCCAAAACATGTTGTTCATCTCAAGATGGCATAGCGTTTCAAGGGTATGATATTATATACTCGCCATCATTACATTGGCCGATGATGGATAGAGCTGTATTAGGAGTGGATGTAGCTGTTGAGGAATTGGCAGGTGGCTGAGAGTGGAGTTTCCCCTGCAGTGAAAGTCACCTCTACCTTTGCTTCCTGTGGTTGTCATTTCTTGCTGCACGGTGGATAAACAAATTTCACTGAACTTCCATTACTTTTCATCAGACTTTATTTCACTGTTTTGTTTCATTATTGATTAACATCAGCGCCCTGTATCCCGCATGTGTCTGCAGCATCCATTTGTGAGATCGGTGACGTCTAACCGTCCACTGCTGGAGCTGGTGGCCGAGGCCAAGGCTGAGGTCATGGAGGAAATAGAGGACAATAGAGAGGAAGGAGAGGAGGATGACGCCATGGAGCTCGCTGTGGTACCAAACCTTGATCTTTTTTTCCCCCCCTTTTCTGTCCCTTCGTTTTCGTCTGTCATTGTTTGTTTCTAAAAGGAGAAAAGTCCGGGAGCTTGTCTTTCAAAGGTCGAGTGGCTTTAGGCTGCAGAGTCAGGAATTTGCATTTGGTTTAATGTTGATCTTAATGCTCTTAAAAGCAAAATACTAATTTAAGACAAGACACATTCTGTCTTAGATACAATTAGCAGGAAAAGTCGAGTTCTCATGATTGTCATGCACATCATCACATAGAGACATGCACCTATCCGCACATGAACCCATGCCCCAAAGAGCACACCCACCTGCTTCATGAAGAGCCTTTGTTCTCTCCATTGTTAGAGAACTGAGGGTCCATTCTTTTGAGGCCATTCATAAACTGACTCAGGGGGCATCCAATTAGAAAGTGGTCACAGAAGCAGTCAACAGCCAGGCGTCAGCACAAAGTGCGGAACAGAAACCGGAACGCTGGCTTTCACCCACACCCACACATGGTTAAATATAAGTGCTGCACTTGACTTTGCTCCTGGAGAGAGAAGTTGTGACATAACAACCTCTGTTGGAATAAATCATTTAAGGACCCCAAACTAAAAAAAACAAAACACAGTTAGTTTCCTGTACATCAGCACCCCTCATGTATAGATGATCATAGAAACACTCACACAGGAAGCAGCAACGAGACAGAAGTGTTGGCGATGTTTTTTTTTCTTTGTGACCAATAATGCTTGCGCACTTTTCTCTTCCTCCCCTAATGTCAACAGATTACACAATGGACACTAAATTTATTGAGATGAGTGTGTAAGCGTCATTGTAGGGAGGGTGCAGTCAGGGCTGTGGTGCTGTGTCACTTTATTTTTATTTTTTGTCATCTTGGTTTTTGAGGTTTTTTATTTTTAATTCGCACTGTTACCATGTATATCTTATATGTACTTGCTAAGTAGTATTTTTATAATATATGGTCAGTGGTCTGTCGCAGCCAGTAACAGAGTTTGACTATAAAGCAGAAATGAGGTTAAAATTACTTCATCCATTACCATTTGGGTTGAAAACATTAACATTTGGGAGAAAGACACTGATATAAAGTGTTATTGTTCTGATGTCACATTCTGTTACGTTACAGCACAACACATAATAATGTGTAAAAACATCTGAGGTTTTTCACATAATGGATAGTAACACTTCTCTTCTCACACCTCCTCGTTCCTTAAGTCTCCAGCCAAAGAACCGTGCCAGACCAGTCAAACCAGTTTGGAAGGGGACCAGTCTCTTGATACCCCAAGTCCCACCACGCCTTCCCCAACCACACCAGTGCCTTCACCCAGGAAGGAAGCGGAGCCAGATACACCAGGAGAGGAGCAGCCGGGTGGCGTCATGGTGCTCCCTGTTCCCGTGCCGCGGCAAAATCTGCCTCCAAAAGATCCGGAGGATTTGCGTGAAAAACTGTCCGAGGAAGTCCTTATCGAGTCCGAAAAATCAGAGAGTGAGGCCTCAACCAAAACGTCCAGCTCAGACTCGGGCATCGAGGATGGAAAGAGTACGCCCACTTCAGAGGAGAAGGTGCAATGACATTTTATCTGTTGGAGAGCTTTGTAGCTAGAACTTACTATTTGTAAACTCTGAGCCTGTTTGTGTTTCAATATAGTATTCAGTATTCCGAAAGATCTGATTCTCCTGTATTTTATTATGTTGCTATAATGGTGCAAACAATATATATTTTTTTGAAGGTTGCTGTGGAGACCCCAGAGACGGAGCATCCACCATCGTTCCCCCAGCCTGAGGCATCTGAGGAGCATGTTGACATCATCATCAACTCGACAGAGCCAGAGAAGCCCAAGGTCGAGGTGACAGAGGAGGGGAGTAATGTCGTGTCTTATGGAGACTCGGCAACACCAAGTCCCGCTGTCACTCCTGCACCTACTCCTGTCTCCACTCCTTTCTCTACTCCTGTCTCCACTCCTTTCTCTACTCCTGTCTCCACTCCTGTCTCCAATCCTGCTCCCTCCTTTGCTCGTGTGTCAGGCCCTGCAGCCCGCAGTGGGCCAAACGGCAGCCTAGCCAAAAACAGCCCACAGCGGACATCCACACAAGGAAACGTCTCACCTTACATCAATGGAGGGCCTAGCAACAAGCTTTACCCCTACTCCGGCAACGTGCTGTCAGAGAGCATGGACATGTCAATCCCAAAGGAGAACATTTCAAAGTCTGCAAGGGTGAGTGAGCATGCAAGCAAGCAAATATTTCTCTACATGTTGGAATATTGTCACCTTCTTAAAATAATTTTTGACAAAAAATATTTTTTTTGCCTAAATATCGTACACTCTGGTATTTGGTTTCTTTTTAAAAAAAAATTATAATGATATAATTATACTAAAAGTATCGCTTAGAACGAAAAAAGTGGCATTCTACATACTGCTTTTCGTGAGATGGGGAAGCTGTAACCTGCATGTTTTGGGTTTTTTTTGTGTGTGTGTGTGTGGGGGGGCTATATAGAAGTGTAAAAGAGGTACAGAGAGCAGCTCCCCACCGCCTCTGCAGGAAAACCCCTCCTTGGAAAAACCATTTCTTAGCACCCACAGAGGAACTGAAACTGCATTGTGTTGTGTTTTGGGGTGTGGGTGTTAACCATCTGCAACAGACGACAGCCTGTCTTCCATTAGGCTTACGCCACACATTCTATTAGTTACTCACAAAGTTATGGAGAACATGAAATTATTTAGTCACTTATGTACAAACACTTTCAATGTATTTCTTGCAATATTTCTTGCGATATACAATAAAATATGCAACATTTTCCATTCATCACCACCGACAGTGCCCTTTGTGGACACAGCTCAGTATTCATCACTGTGAATGGGAGTGTCACTGTAGCTCATTGTTACTCAGCTGCTTCTGGATGCATATAGACCGAACATCATTGAACTCCTATTGACTGTGCATTGATCCCTGTCCGTTTGTGGGTTATTGCAGAACAGAAAGATTACATATTCATCAGGGTTCGTTTTTGCACAAGTGTGTATGAGGAGAGAGGAGTAGTGTTTGGATTTTCTCCTGCATTCATCTGTGCGTACTAATACTAACACTTGCATGTGTGTGTGTGTGTCGTCATGTGAATCAGGAGTGATGGGAGATCCGCAGTCAGTAATGCATATGAGCAAACATTCGATGTCAAATGGAAAACCGTAAATCCCACCGGGACAAAAACCAGTAGTCCAGTAGCTGTCGTTGGTAGCTTCAGACGCCCTGCATGGAGTCTGTTTACTCAGCTGCAGTGGCTCCATGCGGTAACTTGGACGTCGAGGACAGTGGTTCACACAAACCAAATTCATCCCAGCTCCTCTCCTCCTATATGAAGAATTTATAAACCAGCAGACGACGTCTTTTGGGGTTTGATCCAGGGTTTTTCTGATTAAACCCTCTCAAATCAGTCCTGTAAACGTGGACTGTTATAGATAGGGCACACTGAATAAGTTACCAGACGTACCTGCCTTTTGTTTGTTGGGTTAAAAGGTGGAGTTATACTCTGACTCACATGAAACATTTCATCAACTGCACAGTTTGACAGCAGTAGCTATTGCTTTTTCTCACAAATTAAAATTAAGATTTTCTCAACTTTGAGAAAAAGCCCAAAGTCCAATGTTTTTTGGTGGAAGTTGAACATTGTTAGAAATGTCTCACTGTGTCGTACTTTTTGGTTGACGTTCTGTTTGTCAATGTCTGCATTCAATGTAGGGCCAGATAGAGGATCACTCTGCTTGTTACAGTAGAACCAGATTGACAGGAATATTGATCCCTTTGCAGATACACGCAAATGCACACACATAAAACATAGAAATAAATAGAAAACAGTGGTAATACACACACACACACATTCCAAGCGGCAACATTAATAATGACAATATTTCTGTTCTGTTGTAGTGACTGAGACAGTCTGACCTTGTTCTTCTCTGTATCTGTGTGTCAAGGGCTTCTCGAGCAAGACCCTGAAGCGAACCAGGAAGTTTGTCATTGATGGCGTCGAGGTGAGCGTCACCACCTCGAAGATAATCCGGGAGGACGAGAAGAAAGACGAGGAGATGAGGTTCCTCAGGTACGCAGACACCTTTCTGCAGAACACAAGCTAATTTATCCCCCGTCGCTGACTCCAACGCCTGGAAAAATGTCATCTGTTTTCATTCTTTGTAAATGAAGGGTGATTATCTCAAGGGCCTATTAATTTTTTAGGTCAGACTGAAATGAACAGAGTCATAAATGACATGTTGGTTGTTGCTTTTATGACACATAAGGCATTGTGCTCTCTGGATTATATTATACAAGATAACAAGATAACAAGGCTACAGAATAGGTTTATTGTAGAATATTGTCTTGTCACATGTACTACATACATGCTTTGTATGTTTTTTTTGAAAATCAGCAATATGTGCAGTAACAGCACTCGTCAGCTTTTGAGTTACTGGTAAATGACTGCTGCCATCTAGTGGTTGTACTGTGACATTGCACACACACGCGTTCCTATATAAAACTTATTTTTTTCTATATATCCTTATTTAGTCCCTTAGCTACAAATAGAAGTAAGAGTAAAAGATTAAAAACAATTGCAATAATTTCTTATCAAACCTTAACTTTGTGTTACCACTGTTTAAGTTACCAAACAAAATAAAAAAGAAAAGCATAGGAATAGTGTACTGCTGTAGCACTGTAGCACATTAAACGGAAAACATTGGTGAAAATAAGACTTTCATTCAGTTTTATATGTAGGTGTTGACTCAGTGTTTTATTTAAAGCTGTGGATGCGTTAAAAACGAAGGGTTTGTGCGAATGTGTTTTTGTGTGAAGGCGTCAGGAGCTGCGGGAACTGCGTTTGCTGCAGAAGGAAGAGCAGCGTGCTCAGGCTGTCCTCAACGCCAAACTGGAATCACAGAAAGAGCAAATGCAGAGACGTTTTGACCAGGAAATGAACGTGAGTCACAACAACACACACACACACACACAGGCACAAAATGTATTCCATAAATACATGCAATTCCATACAACAGCCATATCAGTGAAGAGTGAAATGCAATTGTTGGTTTAATTTTTTTTATTTACAAATACAAATATGAATATATTTGTCTTTGTGGAGTCCTGGAGTTAATTAATTTTGTTTTTTATTGAAAGGGTTGGTGTCTCGACATGCACGGAGTAGTTGAAAATTAAAGAGCCCCCTCACAGTGTTTTGTTTAAGGGTGCGCTTGTTTTGTTTGTTTGCGTTCCAGGCCAAGAAGAAGCAGTACGACATGGACCTGGAGAACCTGGAGAAGCACCAGAAGCAGACCATCGAGAAGATGGAGGGAGACCACAACATTCGACTCAAAGAGGAGATGAGGCGCATCAAAGCAGCGCAGGAGCGAGACTATCACAAGTTTCAGGAACAGCTGAAAAACAAGAAGAAGGAGGTACTTTTGGAGACTTTGATTTTGCTACTCCACCTATATGAGGTGTGAACTGCACGTTTTGTCTCGGTGTCACTGAACAACACGGAAATGTTGTTGTCTCTAGGTCAAGCAGTCTGTTGATAAGCTGCCCAGAAATCAGCGTAAAGACACCTTGAAGCAGAAGATGAATACCTTTCAAGAAATGAAGACAAGAGAGGTGAGAGGAAGCACATTGTCCATTGTGTTGTTATTTTTATTTTTTGTGGAGTAAACGCCTGATTGCTGATCCCCCTCGCTTCTCCCTCTGTGTTTCAGGAGGACACCTTCTTGGCACAGCAGAAGGAGTTCCTGGACATGACGCTGAAGAAGATCATCACCAACAACAAGAGAGAGATTGCAGAGATGGAGAAGGAATGCCTGGAAAAAAAGCACAACCTAATAAGAGGTACGGCATCTGCTAGTTGATGGGTCGAATGAAAATCACAGACAAGACCTGATGACAATATGAAGTCTGGCGCGGTGAGATTTAACACTTGGTTTAATCGAAACACAATTGTTTAGAGCGTGAAGCTACAGTGTGGGAAATGGAGGAGAAGAATCTTTACGAGAGGCACCAGCTGATGAAGCAGCAGCTGAAAGATCAGTACTTCCTCCAGAGGCACCAGCTTCTCAAAAAACACGAAAAGGTAAAGCAGCCTGTTGCATCCGCTTTTAACTCGTCACTATTCCGGGTGCAAAGTCCTTACTTTTCTATTTTGCGTGTCACCGAAGGAGCAAGAGCACATGCAGTGCTACAATCAGAGAATGATTGAGATTGTGAAAGCTCATCAGCAGCAGGAGAAGAACCGGCTGCCGAAGATCCAGCGAAGCGAAGCCAAGACCCGCATGGCCATGTTCAAGAAAAGCCTGCGCATCAACTCGTCCGGCAGCACCTCCGAGGACAGAGAGAGGGTTAAGCAGGTAGGGACAAAAGCTTTTATCTCAATCCATATCCAGCTGTGCACTTTGTTTTTTTTGTTGGTTGCTCACCCAGTTGTTTTTCCTCCAGTTTTCCATGCAAGAGGAGAAGCGGCAGAAGGCAGAGAGGCAGCATCAGCAGCAGAAACACGACAGCCAGATGCGAGAGAGGATTGGACAGTGTGAAAGCAACATCCGAGAGCTGCAGCAGCTACAGGTGACACCACACCATGTTTCTGTAGAACTACTGTCAATAAAACTGGCTCGTAGCTGCTAACACGAGGTTTTGTGCACCAGAATGAAAAATGCCACCTGCTGATTGAGAACGAGACCCAGAGGCTGAAGTATTTGGATGAGCAACACAACCAGGTGATGAAAGAGTGGCGGGATCAGCTGAAACCCAGGAAGAAGGTAGGATTTCAAACGTCTAAATGACATATCTTCTACGAAATGTAAACATGCCTCAAAAAGTACCAAACGTATCCATCTGTGAGTGACTGAAAATGAACAGAAAGTCCTGAGTCTGCAGTTTCACTGTAATTATAGTTTAGAATGTGTATGCTTTTTTTTTTTTTAAAACCAAATAAAACCTGGTCTACCAAGTCAAAACACTGTGTAACACAAAATACAGTCGCTTTTCACATCTCCCTGTCTGTGTAAGTGTGGTCAGGTCATATTATACTCACCCTGTGTTCCAACCTCTCCTCCAGGCCCTTGAAGCAGACATAAGCATGAAGAAGAAGGAGCAGGAGGCTTTCTTCAGGATGAGTGAGAGTTCGGACTGTCCAAATCCCAGCTCCCCCAATAAACTCTCCAAGTTTGTGCCTTACCAAGACTCTTCAACCACTTAAACACCCCCCCCCCCCCCCCCCCCCCCCCCCCCCCCCCCGGCTGTTTATTGCCCCTCACCCGCCTTTTGCAGGTTTTTACAGTTGCGCGCTGCCTCAGTTTTAATTAGCTTTGCCAATAATGGCAGCGTAGCTACCCCCATCCCCTCCCTTTATGATTAGTTCATATTTATGTTTTAAATAGATTTATATGATTTACAACAAACTACGGGGCTCTGCTTCAATACAGTGTTTTTTTTTATTTCATTCTGTCATCGTCTCATAGATCATCACGATAACGCGGAGACACTGGCTGTTTATTTCAGTGAGCTGGAGATAACAAACTGATTGAGTCTTGAGTAAATACTGGGGTGGGGGGTTGGGGGGTTGTTGGGGAGCGCCCGGTGACTTTAGTTTTGTATGATGAAAAGGAATGTTTGTTTCTGTGAAAGCTTGTGAGCCAGAAATGCAAAAGCACTTTTTGTTTACCCCAAATCTTCAGTTCCATTTTTTTTCGAATATGAACAAAAACACACCCAAACATTAACAAATTAACTAAACCTCCCCCCCCCCTTCCTAATTCTTGGCTTCTTCACCTGCTTTTCCATCAGACAGATGTATGTCGTATAGCTGCCAAAGTTTGTGAGTATTTATTTTTACTGGTTGAAAAAGTTATCTAGATTTATCACTGTAATTGCTAATTTAAGTATTTTTTCCCTCTTTTAACCAACACCCATGGTATGAAGGATCTTATTATTTATCTCCTTTAAATGAGATGTATGTCATATAGCTGCCAAAGTTTGTGAGTATTTATTTTTACTGGTTGAAAAAGTTATCTAGATTTATCACTGTAATTGCTAATTTAAGTATTTTTTCCCTCTTTTAACCAACACCCATGGTATGAAGGATCTTATTATTTATCTCCTTTAAATGATTTAGGAATGAGGCTGTCTCCAAAGTTATACAAATTTTTTTTTAATGATTATTTAGCAATAAGGCTTTTAACAAAGAAAAGGCTCATTATTTTTCTCATTGTGTTGATGTACTGGCGTTTGTTATTTTTCTCTTGTATTATTACTGTAAAATCAGTTACACTGGATGGGAACTGACAAAACCAAAGTAAAATACTGTTCTGTTCTTTTGGAGGATGTTTAATGGGGGATTTAAATTAAATTTTTGAAAAGGCATTAAGTGTAGTGGGTTTACCGCCTGTTAACCAAGGTGCAATATTACATGTATGTATTTGCTAACTTTAATTTTTTTTTCTTAAATGTGCTTTCTTTTGCACTGAGAGGGGGAATAATATGAAGAGTTTGACCAAAAACACACGTATTCACTTTCGGAAAGAGATCATTGCTTCCGATGATCACTGCTTAATAATACTTTTGTATTTTTCCAGTGATGATTTTCCGTGATCTGATTTTGGAAACTGACTCTTCATATAATTTTTCTGTGAGTGCAGCAGATCAGTCTGTTGTAAGATGCCTCTGGATATTTAATCTCCATTTGAAATCTCTAGTTTGCAACTGTTGCCTTAGAGGGAAAGAGAGAGAGCGAGAGAGAGAGTGTGTTTTCAGAGCAGTTTGATTTACACATGATCAGCTCGTGAATCAGGTACAGCTCGGCCTCTCTCGCCCTCTCATACACACTGTCTCGGAAATATTCAAAGTTGTTCCTGTTTTCCGTCATGTTTAACGGCTCCGTCTCGGTCTTCCTCACTGCCTCAGTTTACATTAACATTGTTTGCGTGGAGGGATTGTGATTGTGAATGGAATTGTATCGGAAGGAACCACTGTTGTAAATAATTTAATAAATGCAGATTTTATAATTACGGAATTGTGGCTTTTTCTGAAAAGCTTCTTAACAGTACTGTCTTATAAAACCTACAACGGACTGTAATCACATCCAAACGTGATCCCTCTGAAAGTCCTGCATGGGCACAACTTCTGGGCACAAAGTCTGGACCCAGAAGTTTTAAATAACTACAGACCAATATCCAACCTTCCCTTTCTCTCAAAAATCCTTGAGAGGGTTGTCGCCAATCAGTTAAATGATTTTCTTCACACCAATAGTCTATATGAGGACTTTCAGTCAGGGTTCAGAGTTCACCATAGCACTTAGCTTTGGCAAAAGTCTCAAACGACCTACTCATGGCTTCAGATAAAGGATTTATCTCTGTTCTGGTTCTCTTAGATCTTAGTGCAGCTTTTGATACTGTTGACCACCACATCCTTCTTCATAGGCTCGAACACTTAATTGGCATAAAAGGGATTGCCCTAAATTTGTTTAGCTCCTATTTATCAAACAGACATCAATTTGTACAAATTAATGATAATTTGTCTCACTACGTACAAGTCAGCTATGGAGTTCCTCAAGGCTCTGTGCTTGGCCCAATGTTATTTATGTTAAACATGTTGCCACTAGGAAACATCATTAGAAAACACTCTTTAAATTTCCATTTTTATGCAGATGACACTCAGTTGTATATTTCAATGAAACCACATGAACCTAATCAACTACTTAGACTCCAAGCATGTCTCAAAGACATAAAACCTGGATGAACCAACATTTTCTATTATTAAATGCAGACAAAACTGAAATTTTAGTACTTGGTCCTAGACACCTTAGAGAATCATTATCTAATGATATAGCCAGTCTAGATGGCATTGTCCTTGCTCCCAGTGAAACAGCCAGGAATCTGGGAGTTATATTTGATTCTGATTTATCACTCGATTCTCACATAAAACAGACCTCGAGAACTGCCTTTTTTCACTTACGCAATATCGCAAAAATCAGACATATCCTGTCTCTTAAAGATGCCGAAAAATTAATCCACGCTTTTGTCACGTCCAGGCTTGACTACTGTAACTCATTACTAGCAGGCTGCTGCAGTAAGTCCTTAAAGAGCCTGCAGCTTGTTCAAAATGCTGCTGCACGTGTATTGACCAGAACCAAGAGAAGAGAACATACCTCCCCCATATTAGCTTCACTGCACTGGCTCCCTGTGAAATTTAGATTCGAATTCAAAATCATTCTACTTACATACAAAGCTCTCAATGGTATGGCACCAACATACCTAAAAAATGTAATAATCCCATATCATCCTACTAGAGCACACCGTTCTCAGAACGCAGGTTTACTCACAATTCCAAAAATCCATAGGAGCAGACTTGGAGCCAGAGTCTTCAGCTATCAGGCTCCTCTGCTGTGGAATCATCTCCCAGCTTCAATCAAGGAGGCGGATGCCCTCTCAGTATTTAAGAGCAGACTTAAAACATTCCTCTTTGACAAAGCTTATCGTTAGGGCTGGTCGAGGTCCATCTTTGATCAGCTCTTAGTTAAGCTGCCATAGGCCTAGACTGTCGGGGGACATTTAGATCTTATCCTTCTCTTCCTCTGTCTCCGCTCCCTCCTTCCACCTACATTATATCATGATATATGTGTCTTATTAATGCACTTTACTAATTCAACCTCTTCTCCAGAGTCTTTGTGCTCCACTGTTCCAGTAC